>JAODFX010000003.1:52755-66934 GCA_027580035.1 Dorylogaster longipes | reverse complement strand
GATAATACAAATTAAATTACGCTTTAAAGCAGTGTTTCCCACGCCCCACAGGAGGGGGGGGGGGCAATTTGCTAATTAAGGGGGGCAATTAAAAAATTGACTCGACACGACTTTTACCCTTTTGCTTTGGCGTTTTTAAATGCATGCTAAATATTGGTAACAAATTTAACAAAAAAGGCAAATTCTTTAAAAAATGCTGTAAATAATTGTTAAGGTGGCCTAAAAAAGGTTGAGAAACACTGCTTTCAAGGCTACTTAAATTCCATTTTGCATTTACTAGCATTGTTAAGAGGGACATGTATTTACGTGTATTACACATTAGCAACTTAATTTAAATTTTATTATTTTTTTTGTCTTCATCGGAAACTACCTATTTGAGTTTCTAAGCCACCTGCTTAAGTTAGAAATTGTTAAGTTGATTAAAAATTTAATTTAAATTAAGGTGATTTTAGCTTCAGATGCATTTTTTGGAGCCAACTTTTAAAATTTATGAGTTAAAAATATCATCTTTTAGATCAAATTAACGATACTTAATTTGAATAGAATGGTAATTGAGATATTGAGATTTACGAAACTTACTCCACTAACCGATGCTCACACAGGCAGTGCGCACACACTTGGATAGGCTTCATATCTTCCCAAAATACCTATGAGGAACATAGGGCCTCATCAAGGGTTCTCCTCCGGACTCTATTTTTGGCAATTTCTTTTAGTTCGTTCCATGATTTGTTGACTCTTTTTGCATCCTGTGCTGTGCTGAATTTAAAACACCAATTTTCAGTTCGTGAATGATGTTGCATTGCTAATTAAATTCCGCATCTTTCTGTATCAAATTCGCTTTAGAATCGTATGTGGTATTCATAGAATCATCACTTTTGTGTTTGTGTTTACTTGCACCGGAATCCCAACCGAAAAAAACAAGAAAGGAAAGTTTGACCTGCTTTGAAAAATGAAAAAAGCGGTGTCTTCCCTAAATTATCAAATAATAATAAGTTACAAACACCGACCGACCAATTTCGCGTAGCGTAAACAACAGCATAGTATCTAGTTCCACACGATACGACTTTGATACCGGCAGACGTGTTTTTTGTAGCGCGAAATTATTAATAGTATCGGTTGTATCGGTTCGAAAATATCGCCCATACCGGTATCGGATGCATCCCTAGTTTTTATGGCCATTTATCATAAATTCATCTACTGACTTTTTATTCAATTATTTCTTTGGCGTAGCATTTACATTTGACGTAGCAAAAACAATCGCGAACCTCTTTTTCTGCGGCACATTTCGAGACATTTTAGAAAGGTAAGCATACTTAAGACACCATTGCTACTAGAAGCAAGAAAATTATGCAGTTATAATTTCTTGGCGTCTTCACAGCGCATAAATTACTCCCCTATGAACACACCGTCGACAATTCCGAAACAAGCAAGCAAGCAAGCAAGCAAGCAAGCAAGCAAGCAAGCAAGCAAGCAAGCAACACGCATCGTTCACCTACCAATCCCGCATCAAGCAAATAGCATGCGACCGACGCGCGCGCATAAATTTCGCCTGCAATCGTGCGGTGCAGTGCAGTGTGTCTGCGCGCACTCAGCACAAGCAGCAAAACCAGCGAGCCAGTGTTGCACATTGTGTAGAGGAGATGCGTTTATTGTTGACTGTTGACCCCGTAATCTGTTTTTAGACGCATTCAAGGCTCTCGCGCACAGCATCACGGCGACGCGTGGCGCTCGCCGTCTCGCCGCAATTGCATGCAATTTCTGCGCGTCGCCGGCCTCACTCCCACCCACCCACTCCACCCCTCTCACACACTCTCTCTCTCTCTCTCTCGCATGCGCGAGCAACGAGACGGCGACGTGTGACGCGTTTATCAGCTTACAACTATTTACACTTGTCGTGTACCATTAAAATGCGCATGATAAATAACGACTGCGGAGTGAGAAACGGCGTCGAAACGATTTCGCAAAACCTTCGGGGACGCGAATAGATTCCGACTCGGGCCTCTTGTGATCATATTCTTCATCATTCGGACAAAAATGCAGATGAAAGCAACGAGTTATGGGTAACAGAGGAGACCCCCGAAGACTAATCTTCGCCTCAATAGTTTTTCTCATCATCACTTAATAACGTCAATAATATGATAGAAGAATGTTATTTTGAGTGAAATGGTGGTATAGAAATTAAATTCCACGCTAAAGTTGTAATCTGAAATAAAACTCAACTAGGCAGTAACAAAATCAACATTGGTGCTGGGTTTTTTTAATGCAAATAAGCAATTTTAACATAACCATGCTAATAGGTTGTTCTTCTAACCGAGTTCATTGAAATTCTCGTTATATTTACTATTGACTGCTGCTAAATGTCGATGCCATAATAATCTATACCCGAACTTATAAGCAAGTTGTTTCGATTTTGCTCAAATCCCATGTAATTAGATAGGACATGTTTTCCAAGTTACTTCTGCAATTTTATCAGTCACGCCAAACAGATGTTTTCGCAACTATGTTCATTGAAATTGTCGTTAAATTTGCAATCGACTGCTGCTACATTTCAATGCCATACTAATTTGTACCAAAAGTTAACAGCATTTTATTGGATTTTGCTCAAATCTGATATATTATTGACTGGATACCTTTTTCATGTTACTTCTGCAATTTGAACATAACCTGGCCAATCGAATGTTTTCGCCACTATGTTCATTGAAATTCTCGTTAAATTTACAATCAACTGCTGCTAAATTTCAGTGCCCTAATAATCTGTACCAAAAGTTATAAGCATTGTTTTTTTCAATTTTGCTCAAATCCGATGTAATTAGATAGGACATGTTTTTCCATCTTCTTTCTTCAATTTATATTAAAATAGCCAGGTGAATTATATACTTTTCCACATAATTTCATTCAGATCCTCGTTAAATTTGTTTTTCGTAGCTGTGAACATTTGATGCCAAAATAATACGTGATAGAAGATATCTAGTGTGATTGTTATTGTAGTGCCAATACAATAAAGCGAGAAAAAAAATCGTAGGATTGGTTTCTTGGGCACACTTCACATGAAGTCATATTTCCCTGTTCGTGTTCCATTTCGAGCATGGAAACCTTGATGCAAACTTCCAAGCTGCCAGCTTTACAACATCTATCAAAAGCAAAAGGAAAACTTGACCTTCGTAGTGAAGAAGAACGATTCTCGCCAGAGCCAACCACTACGGACTTCGCAGCTTCACAGCTGGGTGGATTGGGCCCACGGGACCGCGACACTGCACCAGCAGCAGCATCGTAAAACGTTCGATTGCGATTCCTTAACGCCCACGCCAATTAATAACGGCTACGCGGCGAGCATAAATTACGAACGCCCAGGAGGCGCTGGCATCACGCCGCGGACGAGGCGCAGTGGCGAAAGAAGACGACGCACGCCGTGGCGTCGTGTCTCAGTGATGAATAGGAGCCGGCGCGTGCTTAATTATTCAAATTTGTTCATGTTTAATTAGGCATTGTTTTCCCGTCTGGCGAAATCACGCCATTAATTATGATTCCAGTTTGCAGGCGCGTCTCTCATCCACGCTACTCTGGAAGAATCTAAAAAAGACACTATTTCTTATATCTCTTTATAAAGTATCAAATTCTCAACTTCACAGTATAAATTTCAACCTTTTTTCGTTCATGTGTCATCCGTAAAGTGCTTGCAAAGTAATTCTATTTTTATCGCTTAAAAATATGCGCAATTGAAATGGTGACAAGTTGCCTCCACTTGCGCACATGAACTTCGGTAAAGTACAAATTACTCTATTCCTGATTTTATATTATTAATTTTACATTAGCAATGTTACCTCTAAGGTGTGCAATAATTTTGAAAAATTTTGAATAATTTTGTCGAAACGCACTGAAGTAAATTTAAAATATATTGACAAGCATAATATTAATAAACACCTTGTGTTTTTTGGTGTTAAATCCAACTGATAAATTGAAATAAAGTTTTAGACACGAACAAGCAGACTTTAGAAGGCAGAATGCACATTAGTGTAGTGATAATATTAGAATGTTATTAGTTTTATTAATTATCTTGCTGACAATTCAGCCTCTGAATAGATTAAGTAAAATTACTTAAATTTTATAATATCGAGTACCCCCTCCCCCCCGCGGTGAGGCGTCGGTCATGGACGACGCACTGTGCGCTCCAAATCAAAGGGCGCAAGCGACGAGCAGAAGCTCGCCAGCAACCAAGGCGACAAGTACGCGATAGAAACGTATTGGCAAATAAAGCGCTTCTCACCCAAATCTTGGGAGTTTATCAATTACCTAAACATACAACAATAACCAGGCGTTCTGCGCCTACCGCAGTTACCGCGTTTGACCTACGATGAATAGGAACAATTTGAAAATATGGCATGCTCTTTATCAGCAGTAATTATTTCAATTGGAAAATGTGCCATTGACGGTTGCACTTATTTCGTGCGTACTTCGAAATCATTTAATAGCCACGTATGCATGTATGCAAGCACCTACCGTGCGCATTTGCGTCGATTTATGTGGGTGCGGGCTGCGAGACCACGACGACGACATACAGCAATAACAATAATTTCTGGCTGTTTCTTATAAATGGCGCAGCAAGTGAATTGCACAAGTCGCCTCAAAATAGTCTCCCTCTCTCCTGAGATCCAACGCAAATAAAGAAGCGACCAAGAATAATGTCGAAATTAATGTCGTAGAGCTCTCGCGAACGGAAATATGCAATGATGATGAGCTACGTACCAGCCATCCATCCATCCGACTGCGCTTTTACAGAGCAGCGCTGAGTTATTTCCAGCGCAAGTTTACGAATGTTGTTTACGACATTCTATCCGGTTTGGCGCACCAACTGAACTAACAATTCAATCATTAAAATGCCTACGCCCTATCCGCAATTCCACGGATTTAAACATACGACGGAAAAAAAAAACGATGAAATTCAAACGCAGAAGTTTGGTTCGTTGTTGCGATGATGATGATGGCGGGTCGTTGTCATTCACCGATCGACAGTGGCCATCACTGGCTGTCGTCGCTCTGTGTCTATTCATAAGCTGAGCTGAGCTCTGGTGTTGAAAGGAGCAGCAGCAGCAGCCTTGACCTTGACGCCGGTGACTGATCCGAAAAGCGCACGCCAAAGTTTTGCGACGCAGCGGAGGCACCGGAATCGCAATCATCAAGTGACGTCCGCCGACAGCGCGAGGACTCAGTCACGCAGTCATCAGTTGTGTGGTTGGTGGAATCTGCGGTTGGTGAGCAGCACTTGGTGTGTGTTTGTGTGTGTATGCAGCTCTCCAACAGTCTCCCCAAACGAATCAGAGTGTAACCATGCATGCACACCGCGTTTGTTGACGTTTATCGATAGTTAAACGCCGAGTTACCGAATTTTATCCAGCTTAAAGCAGTCGACAGACTAGATTGTTAATGTAAAACTTGTAAGAGCTCTATATGAAGGTCAACCAACGATAATTTTATGCATATTATTGTTTCAATTATAAACAAGTTGTATTCCGCAAATCGATAAGAATCAAATTATCCATCAGCTAAGTTTAACCAACTCAGAGACTACCCTCACTCATCTTAATTTAATGCGTCAGTGAAAAAGTTGTGCAGATTTTGCGGCATCGTTTTGTGGCTGCACAGCTGCACCTTTTCATCCGACTAAAATTAGCACCAACTAATGCCAGGCATAAATAAATCGAGGAAGGCAAACAATTTCTCCCGTAGCGAACAGCTTCAAACTCCAAACATATCCTGAATTTGAGCAGGAAAGAATTGAACAATGATGTAGCATCATGTGTTGGACTAGGTTAGTTAGTAGATTTAAATTCGGATGGTGCGCAGATGCACATAAATGAATCAAGCGTGAAATGTGGTGACAGGAATATTTACAATAAAATATAATAGTTTTATCTCTAAATAAGCTACATTTCAGACAGCTTAGAGGTATGAAAATTGTACATTATCCCTGACCTAAGCCAGGATATTATAGGAGAGTCATGCTTGTTTGACAAATTTCCCGTAGTCATGCAACCCCTGATTCCATGAATCCACAACGCAATGTATTCGTAAAGTGTTCTGGCACCATTCATGGAGGTTCTGCACCTGGTTACACCCCAAGAAGATCAAGAAAGAATATGAGCAGGGAAATTAATTCCAAACTAAAATGACGGACAAAAAATAGGTTAGATTTAGTTATGCTACCCGATGTATAGGTAAACCAGGGAGATGTTTTCCCATGACTTTTTCTCATTGTTGTCGTCCATAATGATGCAATAAAGAAATCGACTATTATATTATAATGATAGAGCGGCCGTGAATAATTATTATAAAAAAATGCCAAGCAATGGAATAACTCGCTATTATGACTCGACATAAAAAAGGAATTTAAAACATTCGTTTTTTTTAAAATTAGTAGAGTGCAGTTTACTTAAGACAAAAACTAAACGGAAATAACAAATAATTGTAGTAAGTAGTACATGAAAACGCTCTTAAAAAGGTGCGATAGCTGGTGCCTTGCTCTATCACTATTTTATCGATTCAACGAGTGTTTACATGTTTATTCGTGGCGACCAAAATATGTCGAATCATTATTTATCTGAACTGATCTGTTATCTAAACTAACTAACAGATTTATAAAAAGAACGCGATTAACTCCTCGGGGCTAGCCGGAGTTAACCCGTAGCTAACGAAAGAATTGAATCGTAAACAACTAACTAATGAAGCGGATTCTTGTGTAAGATATTACCTCTAATCATAAAGAATAATTCATTCCAAGAAGGAATGAAAACATAATTATGATTCGATCGTCCAACCTCGCCGTCCCTTGACGAAAGTATTTCCTGTCCAATTGAAAGAATTTTGTTGGTCATTCATGGTCAGCTTCCGTAACGAGTGTATACCTTAACCCTACAGCGGTCGCGCGGATTACAGTAGTAATTCCCGAGAAATATTACGTTAATTTACGGGGCTCCTGTAAGAAAACTATCCGAGATTCGAGCTTCAGTCACACTGTACCGGACGCGTCAATTGTGCAATTGAAAGTTTATGGAGTTACAAATAATTCCAATGAGTAGTTTTATTGAAATTCAAAACTTTGTGAAGGTGGATATTGCTGCTGTAGGGTTAATTAAATATTTCCTAGGAATTAAGGGGTAACATAAAAGACAAAATATCTTGCCAAATGATAGACAGAAATGCCAGGCATAAAATCTTAATATCGAATACCGAATAATTTGCTTTTGATAATAACAAAACCAACATAAATACAGAAGAGTTAAACATGTTTGTTGACTACTAGAATCGCTTCGAATTTTAATCATCAAAAACGAGAATTCATCTGTCAAAAAAGATATCTTCACCTAATCAGGATCACCGGTTGGTTTGCGTCATCGCAGGTTTGTAGCGTTGCAACAGAGACTGCGACGCCCCAAGGGAGCCCCCCAGTCGTCGTGAATCAATGCGTCCTCCGAAAAATGATCATCGTCGCCGCGGTGCTGGCGTGCGCTTGAACTTGGCAGCAGTTCTAGCTCTACGACTAGATGCTACTTTACTCACTCGCACCCACTGCGTTCGGGGGCCAACAATGCCAACGCACACGGCCAGTGTTTTGCCTGCGCTGTTCCGTATCTGGCACCCAACAACATAACAAACCAGAGTGACACAAAACCACAACGCGACCAACCTTCGCCGGTTTTCCACGATCACCACCATCAACGGAATGACCAGACGTGTTCATCTGCGTGTCGCCAACGCAACGCCACGCTTCTTGCTCGTCATAAAGCGCATTCAAAGCGCCGACCTAGCATAAAATAATTAGCAAGCAGCGTGCGCACCGCGACAATCGTTAAATCGCTTCAACGCGACGCAATTTACGAGCGCGCACGCTCTCTCCTTCCTATGGAATAGTGAAATTATAGATCGAGAATGATATACGAGGGATCCTAGCGGGGGGCGAGGGGATGACCGAGCGCCGGCCATAAATTGCAATTACGTGCTATATCAGCGGAATGAAACTTTTCAGCCATATTTTATATGGATTTTATCGCCTCGAATATTCCCATTTCCAACATGCCGTGTTATTTGCCAGTTCTTGCAGCAATCGCGTTGCGTAACGCCATAACTGAATCATATACGGTTATGTTCATTCACTGCCATGCCCTGTTACACAGTAGTCATCATTTGTATGCAACGTGAACCGAAACGCCGAAATATTCGACGCCAACTTTCACTCCTCGGATGTTCCTCTCGCTCTCGTTTCGTCAAGCATCACGGCCATTACCCGACCGCTGCTTGCGTTTTTATTGCCCGCTGCGTTTTCTAACCTCGTTTCGGCATTTCAGGCATCCACGCTATCTTTTTTTAAGTGTTTGGATACCGCCATCTACTAGAATATTGAGTAATGTCGATAAGAATAGTAAAAGTACGGTAGTTTATCTTTATTTTAAAACTTTATATACCACTACAAGAAATATGATATGATTCCAAGCGACCTTGCCACTATAACCACCATATAACCACTATAACAGCTGTTTTTCAGAAAATATCTATTTTGCCTCCATCCATATTTCTCAGTTTTTCACTGAAAACTGGCAAATTTCATGGAAGTTAGCATCGAAAAACAAGATGTCGTTAAAACTGTAATTTTTTAGACGTTGTAACTTTGAAACTCTTCGGTAATATCGTTTTATATTTCACACAGCAATGTTGAGTTGCGTCAAATTTACACTGACAAAATTTTGGAAAGAACTGAGAAAAAGTGATTTTGGTATCCAAACACCTTAACGTAAACAAATGTCTCAGTCGGTATGAAAGAATGAAATCAAACACCGTGCAACAACGAAAGGGAATCTAAGATGACATAGAACGAGATTTCATGCTGTTGGACGAAAAACACTGTGACAATGCAATGTTCGCAGTATGTAGGCTGTGGAATGTGGATGGAGATTCAGCGCGTGTGCAGATTCGAAGAAACCGACCGACCGGCAATTAATATTTGCCCAACACGCCGGCGGCTCGAAATTCCGAAAATTTTTATCGCGAACAAAGGAAATCATCAAAGCGAGACGCGCGGCGATGAATGTGATTGAAGTACGTACGGCGCTGCGTTCGGCGTGCAATTAAAATAATTGCCGACGACACATGCGGTGATTTTTACCCGGATGAAATAATATCTTCCACCGATCGAGAGAGACAATTATGCACACGCACCGCGCACCGCCGGTTGCCTCACCAATTATTCGCCTGCACGCATGTCAATTCGTGCCTCCTTATCCCACAATCGTGGCGATGTTAGCCTCTGGAACTAGGTTATTTTTAGTTGTGCACAATGTCTCGCGTAGGACGCAAATATAGAATAAATCATCGGCGATGGCGCTCGGGATTGCATCGAGTGTGAAAAAGCACACTTTTCGATCCACCTCTCGCTGCCATTCGTTCGCATTAAATCGCGGCGTGTGCGTTTAATGAATTTGCGTCATCGCCGAGTTTTCGCGAGTCGTTAATATTGATTAGCAAACACGCAATAAATTCGCCCATTCGTGCATTCCGCGCTGCACTCTCGCACCAGCTTTCACGCACATTTGCGCGAATTTATCCGTCTTTGTTTACCGAATTTATCTTCATTTCTCGCACACGCACGTCGTGCACAAACGGTCTCACGCAAACACTCACTGTTTTCAACCATTTGTCCACGAGTAGTACATTGAATTTGGTTTGCATCATTTTTGTTCATTTGATTCACATTTCCTATCGCAAGAAAAAGACTTAATATAGCAATGCGACTATCGATTTAGTAGAAAAATGTTTGTTTACCCACGTCCGGAACGTCACTAGTAGGTAAATAAACTGACCAAAGCTGTTATTGTCTTTCTCCACATGAACATCTTCCTATCGACATTGCTTTTGTTGAATTAAGACACAGCAACTCACCTGAAACAGACAGAATTCAGAATGAACAGAAGGGTCTCAAACAGTGAGACTTACTCAATAAAGGCATACTCAGGAAAATAGATTAATTTCAGCGTTGATCGTACTTTTCTAAGCCTGCATTCTTATTTATCAATTAGAATGTTTAAGCGATCCTTGATATGGTACGGTGAAGAAAATTTCAATCAAATATTAATTATGGACACTCCTTTATGGGTATTGAAAGGCACAATGACAGCTACGTATGAGAAACTCTTGGAAACTTGCGGCCAACTTTTGTCTATCTCAATAATCTACAAGGACAGAACTGCCAGTGAAATCCCAAGCGTCAAATGTGAAGTGCACGATCTCCCTTAACTGTTAAACTAAACAGTAGTCTTACGCAGGAAAGTAACCTGACCAAAAATGTGTTTTATTGTAAATGATTATTTTTCACTTGCTTTTGAAGAAAGAGACGGAAATGAAATAAGCGTATTACATTCGCACAGCAAAAAAACAACTTCTGCTTTGGCTTGTTTGCAATACTCCTCAGCACCTAAGAAGCAGAAATAGCGTCTGAAGATGAAAGAGTGTGCCGTTCGGCAGCACTAATTGCTTCAAGAGGGTCCAATTATTCAGGCAAACTAATTTGTTTGGTTTTTTTAAACTTTGTATCTAAATTTAGTTTATTATATTTTTGACACGTTAAATTCAAATTCATAAACATTAAATTAACTCTCTGTGAGTAGGATAAATTCTTGAAAATTGTAAAAAATTTAAAGAGGTACATCTGTATTCATCTATGGAGCCTCCAAAAACGTCCAAACGCGAAGAACAATTCGACTGTTTCTTTGATGTTGCCCATTGTTATCAAAATCGTCGCCTAACACGTTCTTCTCGCTTGTATTATCCAAAACACAGGTAAGTCAGATGATGAGCGATGTACCAAGTCGCACAACAAATTGGCCACAATCCGCCCGACGATTGTAAGTGGGTACTTCATAACATCTTGGCCGTCTTGGGCAATTCTCCAGCACTCGACAGAACTGGCTCTTCGCCTGCTGCAAGAGAGCAGCAGAAGAGACTTATTTAACGCCTCAAGTGCGCCGCCGCTCGCGCTTAGTTACGCCGTCGTGCACACGGAAATTCGTTCACCAGCCGAGCAGTGCGGCTCAAATCGGTAACAAAACGAAGTACCCCTGACCAATCCAATCCAAAGCGTTCCGACGCGAACAGTGCCTCTCTCTATGTGCGGAATCCAAATCGCTTGCTAGTGTGTCGTCGTTTTCGCGCACACAGCGAGAGAGAACAGTCGAGATGCGAATGTGCACGCAAATTGCAAGCCGCGCACGCGAATTCGGTAGCAATTGCGAGCAATCAGCGCCGCTGTTATTACGATAATTGTAAGACGCTAATCGACGCCAATTATGCGGCGGACTAATTGCACGCCTTTTGCATAGGTGCATTCTCTGCGGCGTTTGGCGTGTCATCTTCGTGCTGCGTTCACTGGACGGCAGAGGAACGTGTGGGACGACGTACTCGCGATCATCAATTATCCGCCCTGATTGCGCGTGCGTGCGTAATTAATATAGGCGATTAGGTCGCCATGCCCTATGAAATGATGCATGTAAACCAATCAATTTGCCAAGCGAGCCTGGAGTTGATGCAA
This sequence comes from Dorylogaster longipes, assembly GCA_027580035.1. Taxonomy (NCBI): domain Eukaryota; kingdom Metazoa; phylum Arthropoda; class Insecta; order Coleoptera; family Staphylinidae; genus Dorylogaster; species Dorylogaster longipes. The sequence goes on along the minus strand of JAODFX010000003.1, from coordinate 55,362 downwards.
GCGAAAACTACACACTACTATGTGGTGATCAATATTGGAATATAACCATTTCTTTTATTCACACTTTCAATGCAATTGTAACATTCTGCAATGCAAAACAGTGCAGTCGAATAGAAAATACAAAAGGACAAAAGTGAAATAATGAAAGAAGAATGCAAGTAGAGATCATCGGCTGATAGTAGATTGATGTATGATAGAACTTTAAGTTGCAATAAAACAACGATGAATTATTCGATTGACATGAATTTTATTTATCTGAAAGATAATCTTGTGGCATTACATTTTGAATATGATTTCTGGCATATGACCGCTTCGGCTGGCGCGGAAGTCTAGTCCAATCTGGACGTCCAATTTTCGATGACTTTTTCCAAGTGGAAAAAGGCCGTATATCAGCAAAATAACACAGCGAATGTTGTCTTCCAAATGGTCAAGCGTTTGTGGCTTATCCGCATAGACCAATGACTTTACATAGCCCCATAGAAAGTAGTCTAGCGGTGTTAAATCACAAGATCTTGGAGGCCAATTCACAGGTCCAAAACGTAAAATTAGGCGGTCACCAAATGTGTGTTTCAATAAACCTATTGTGGCACGAGCTATGTGACATGTTGCTCCGTCTTGTTGAAACCACATCTCCTGGACATCATGGTTATTCAATTCAGGAATGAAAAAGTTAGTAATCATGGTTCTATACCGGTCACCATTGACTGTAACGTTCTGGCCACCATCGTTTTTGAAAAAGTACTGACGAATGATTCCACCAGCCCATAAAGCGCACCAAGCAGTCAGTTTTTCTGGATGTAACGGTGTTTTGACTTAAACTTGAGGATTACTTTCACTTCAAATGCGGCAGTTTTGTTTGTTGACGTAGCCATTCAACCAGAAGTGCGCTTCATCGCTAAACAAAATTCGCTTATGAAAATCGGGAACAATGGTAATCTCGTTTTGGGCCCATTCGACGAATCTACGCCTTACTTGATGATCGTTTGGCTTCAATTCTTGCACGGGTTGGATTTTGTAGGCACGCAAACCAAGATCCTTCCGCAAAATCTTCCATAAAGTGGTTGGACACAGATCAAAGTCCTATGCTCGATGGATGGACGGATGGACTCATTCGGATCTTCCTCAATACTACGCTCTACAGCAGCAATAGCTGTACGCACCGTACGGCGTCTCTGGGGATGCGAGTCATCAATAAAAGTAAACGTGGTGCGTAAACTATTTGCAAGCGTTGTTCAGACGCAAGTCTATTCATGATGAATTGCCAAACCAAACTGAAAATAAATCACTTCACAGCTGTTAAATCGGTCGCCATCTTGAAAAGTAATGCCAACATAAAGTTCTATACCTCTATAAAAAACCTACGTTACAACTTAGAAGTTTTCTTTAGATTTAGGTTTATGTTTAATTACTGGTGGCACAATAATTTCAGGAGCAGTATAAATTTCTTGTCTTAAATGATTTCTTTCTTTAACTTCATGTTCTTTGTAGAATTAACTAGGCCTTTAATATTGTCGCACATACCACAATAACTTGGCGTACATGCGAAAATTAATAGATTAAATTGATAGAGTTGATGGACTCGACCAAGTAATTTGACATATTGCGCAACGTGTTGTGGTTGCCGTGCTGGAGTTTAGGCGCAATGGCACTCGTGACGGCCCGCTCGCTGATGGTCCCTCCCACGAAAAACTTCATAATTTCGCTCGTTGGCAGAGCAGACGTGCGTCTATCGTTTCGCGCTATCGGGGCTTTGTGGAAGCGCAGCACGCGGTTATCGAGACGTACAGCGGGGTCGAGGCCCCCGACAGGGGCGGAGGGGTGGATGAAGGCAGTCATGCGTATGGACTGCGTAGGCGAAATTCTCGTCTGCATCTCGAATCCGAGACCACATAACACGCATAAAATTGGCCTCGCTGTGGGGTAGGGGCGCCTGCGAATGTAACAGATACTCATAGACGTCACTACCGTGAACACTATGCTCACCTAACTTTGTTATGGTCCTCTCCCTGGTTGTGTGGACCTCTACCGGGCGCACGTCTATTGCCGAGTGCTGTGATGCGTTCGGCTGTAGAAGCATCCGTTGCGAGAGGAGGTGCCTGCCCAGGTGGGGACAGTGGGCGTTGTGGGGCCGGAGAGCATGGTAGCGTCGGTACTTCCCACTGTGGACGGTATGTTTGGAGATGATGTCGACGTGGAAGTAGTCTGCAACCACCGTGCAACAGGGGTGGGCAGGGTGGTAGATGTCGGTGTTGGCGATTGGGTGGGCGTAGTCGTTGTGTCAACATTCATTTCGTCGGATGAGGATCATGATGGCAGCGGGACGTTAGCGGGGTCAATATCTAGTTTGGGGTTGATGGAAAGCCCGCCTAGGCTAGGGTTCAGGCGAGCCCACTGCCAGCCGCGCTGCCGATCGCTGCACCGGCGAAGGCAGCGAGACCTGTCTCTAGTACAGATCCCCCTGTCCCTGGCTAAGCAGTGGCGGCCCTGAACTGGCTGGAGACTAATTCCATAGCTGGGGATTAATTGAATCACTGGCTTACAACTGTGGTGAAGCTTGCCAGACTGTCCATCATATTGTGGTTGACTGTCCACCATATTGTGGTTGAC
>JAODFX010000003.1:40195-52655 GCA_027580035.1 Dorylogaster longipes | reverse complement strand
AGTATTTCTTTTGTGATTACCAATCACGATTACGAATCACGGCCACGAATGAAAATTTTTGAAAGTATTTCCTTAATATTTTCCAAAATATGTATCTGAAATGGCTATCTACCTATTTTTCATTTGACATTTAAAAATAGATTTACTGAAATGATTTTGCATTTTCATTTGAAATGGCTTTGAGTAACCATTTTGCATTCCACATCGCTGAGTGTACGATACTCACCTGTCTCTGCTTGATGCACGCGGCCATCAGTTGCGGATTGCTCTTGAGGATATGCAGCAGCTGGCGCTGCTGCTCGTCGCTTTGCGGCGAGCGCAACGTCTGCATGAGCTGCTGGATGGCGGCTTTGTGCGGAATATTGCCAGCGCCCTGTTGGTTGATGTTGCCCACAGTTGGCCGCAGGGCCGGCGTGCCACCCTGGATGTGGTCGCCACCCATCTGCGGCTGCCGGTGCAGCACGGGCGGCCCTTGCGGTCGTATCGCCTGGCCCTGAGTGCTGGGGTACCGCTGCTGCCATTGGTCCATGGGCATCAAATTCGTGCCGGCTGAAAGCGACAATGCGATTGATTAATATCCAGCACCGCCTGAGTGCGGAGCATGTCATTTGACATCATTCATTGCACCTATTAATAACACTAATAACACATTTCAATAATACTTTACACTCTTGCAATGTCCCTAAACTAAATTTGGTTCATGTATAATAACAAAACTAGACAACAGTTCTATTACGGCAAACAGTGTAGGATAAGCTACACGTTTCTCGGCTAAAACTTTTACTAACCGCTGAAATCTTGAAAAGTTGACTCAAGTTTTTTTAGGCATATTTCAAGTGAACGAGGAGTACATTATAGATGAGATAGCACCGAGGAAGAGGACAAAATACCGACATATGGACGAAAGAAAGAATGACTCAAATGACTCTGCTACCCCCTGATTAATGTAACGAATGTACGATTTTTGATAATCGCGAATGCGAATACTGGCTTGCATTAACTTGCACGAACTTGTCGGTGATGCGTAATTCTTGGTAAATTCGCGGGCGGGCGGGGGAAATAAAATATGAAATTTTATCGATATGGCAAGATAATTGTTATGTATTCCAACTACAAGTGTCCCTAGTGAGCGTTTTTATAGTGGGACCACCCCACCGTAACAGATTAGATAAAGAAAAAGCGTCAAAACTTCTTTTTTTTTTTAAATTTAATATGACTTTAATTAAATTTAACAACTAAATTTTATTGTTGTTAGTAGTAAGTAAACTAATCCTATGTTTGGTTTGGTCAATAAAATTAGCAATATATTTGAAAATGTCAAATGTGAAATTTTAAAACGTGGTAACTTAATAAATGATCATTTTTGTTTCGTTTTTTTTTATCTAGCTCTTCCTCTAAAAAACCTACTTTTACTAATGTAAAAGCAACTGCAAATATTCGTTACATTTCTAGCACCTACCTTGATTCGCCGCAGCAATGTGCGCACCCATCTGTCGCTGCAGTTGCATTTGCGGCGGCGGCATATTGGGGCCCGGCACGCAGCCGGGGTTCACCTTGCCGTAGCTCACGTTCGGAGCCTGCTGGCGAGCAGCCTCCTCCTGCACCTGCTTCACCACCTGCAGGACGTTCGCAGGCGGTGTTTGCGTGCCCGGCTTCAGCCCGATACCGGGCTGATGGGGGCTCTGCACGCCCAGGCCGGCTGCGCCCAGCGCGTTCGTGTTCATCGAGGGGCTCACGGCGCCCGGCGGCACGACGTTCGGCACGTTCGTCACCATGGGCACGTTGTTCGAGGGCAGTGCGTTCGTCGGAGCCACCGTGCGCGTGTTCATCGCAGCGACACGTCGACGCAGAAGCTGCGCTTGTTGCAACCTAACCAACAAAAAACACCACGAAGAGCAACTCGTAACTAATTCGTAATCAGCGGTCTTAACTCACCTCTGCTGCAGTTGTTGCTGTTTGAGTTTATGCTTAATGTTGGAGCAAAACGGTACGGGGCACTTGGACTCCTGGCAGTGCTTCGCATGAAAACAGCACAGTGCAATGAGCTGCTTGCAGATGGGGCAGCCGCCGTTCGTCTTCCGCTTGCACACCTTCGTGTGCGTGACGACGCGCTTCATCTTGCAGCAGCTCGTGAGGCGACAGTTGGCGTCCCGGCACTGGCACGCGTGCACCAGCGACTGGATGCAGCGCTGGATCGACAGCTTGCGCGCTTCCTGCGGATTCGCCTGCTTGCTATCGCCTGGCGACGACTCGTCGTCCAGGCCCAGGCCCAGCTTCTCCATCTTGTGCGGGTGGCCGTCCTTCTCGTAGCACTGGATGCACAGGTCGTAGTCGTCGCACACCGTGCAGTGGTAGCGCGTCTCCACGTGGCCCTTGCAGTTGTTGCACGTGTAGACGAACTTGTCCTGGCCCTGGTTGTGCAGCTCGTAGAGCATCGACATGGTGCTGTACTTGGCGCGGCGCAGCGACGAGAACTCGTAGTGCTTCTCGCGTGCCATCGTGAGGAAGGCGTCGCGCCCGTCCATGAGATCACAATTGATGAACGGATCCGGGTCCTGGATGGGGCCCAGGCTGGCGGCCGACTGCACCGAGTGCAGCCGGATGACGAAGAACACCTCCTTGTGCTTCTCCATCGTCGCGAAGATCTTCGCCGAGAGATCGTTGCCCGTCTGGGGCGTGTTGCTCTTCTTGCTGTTCTTGCGCTGGTTCGCCTTCGACTTGTTGCTCTTCTTCGCCTTCTTCTGGCCCTTCTTCTTGCCGTCGGCGCCGACCTCCGAGTCCTCGCTCATCGAGAAGATCGCCGCCGCCTCGGCGGCCTCCGCCTGCTTGCGCTTCTCCTCCTCCTCCTGGTCCAGCTCCTTGATGCTCTCCTCGAGCACGTTCGGCCAGAAGTCGCCCTCGAAGTAGGGCATCTCGGCGGCAGAGCGTAGGTTGTCCTCCATCGCCTGCTTCAGGATGTCCTTGTAGTCGAAGACGATGCGCTCGATGATGCCCTTGTCGAGCATCTTCTTGTACCAGTCCTGCAGTCGCTTTGGCTTCGGGATCTTCTGCTCGAGCGGATGGCAGTGGAAGATGTAGTCGTCGCCCTCGGACGGCGGGCACGCCCAGATGTGCGCCATCGTGTAGCCGAGCTTCTTCACGTAGTCCATGTAGCCGAGCAGAATCTCGTGGTAGACGGCCGTGCGGAACTGGCGCGGCTTGAAGAAGTGCACCGAGTCGAGGTAGGCAATGTAGACGCGCCGCGTGTTCGGCCCCGGACACTCGGAGCCGTACTCCTGCACGTGCATGCCGAAGAAGCACACGTCGACGCCGTCGATCTCCTCGAAGGCGAAAAGCGCCTTTGCCCGATAGGGGAACTCGGCATTCATCTCGCCCGTTTCGACGAACTTGCTGCGCATGCCCGGCTTCACATCGACCGTCTTCTCCGAGCTGGAGACGACGCGAATGTGCACCTCGCCCGCGCCCGCCTCCTTCTTCTTAAGAAAGTTGTTGACGCGGTGCTCAATGTACACGCCGAGCTTCGTTGCGGGCAGGCGCTTCGCGTTGAACTTGTTCTCCTTGCGCTTGCTCGCCTTCTTCTTGTGGCACTCCTCGCACGTGAAGCCCGACGGCCAGATGTTCTCGATGTGCAGCACGCAGATCTGATGCAGCTTGCGCCCGCACTCGCATATCACAAATTGCTCCATCTCCAGATGGTCGTTCTTCATCTCTTTGAATTGGTCTTTCTTTATCACGCTGCGCACGCGGAAAGCAAAAGGGCATTTACAATTCAGCACTTACCACACACTCAAACTCTCGCTCGCCACTTACGTTTGTGCCTGCGTCGGATCGTCGCCCAGCGTCACGGTGTCGCCTTGTATATCGTTGAAGCACTTTTGGCAGAACGTGTATCTGTTGGATCCAAGACCGTAAGCTTTAAGACTGCTCGTCGTTGTGCGTTACCCGAGCGCAGAAGCAGTCCGAACGAGTGTTATTATTGCGATTACGTGTTATTTGCAGCACGCGTGCAAGTTAAACGGCAAAGCAACACCCACAGGCGTGTTATCGAGAAGATGGGCGGAATGGCATTGTGAGTGGTGTGCGTGTGCGATGAGTGGACACGTTCATGAGGTGGACCAAAAATCAAAAGAGTTACGAATCAGACAATGTTGGCCAGCCGATGAGCAGTGCAAGAAAAATATCATCAGCTATCAACGAACTGATTGATCGACAAGCCGATTTTTGTTGCACCACACCAAGGCCGGGAATATTAATTCAACACAATCAGTCATTCATGGTTCATCAGCGAAAGCAGGAACAACGAAGCGGATCAATGACAGGGTACTGACCTGTTCTGGTAGCTGTAGTACTTGGCGTCTCGCGGAATGGTGCACAACTGTTTGCCGTAGCAGCAAAGCACCTGCGGATTGAACGTGTACTTCCTACCACAACAATATCCCATACTCTGCATCACTGGATCGATTTCTTGTTCAAACACCTCCGACAACTGCAAGAAGAAACAACAAACGATGCCGACCGATGGCGTTGGCTAATCTGCGATGCTTTTTACCTTGGTGCAGTATCGAAACACTCGACTTGTTTTCCGATTGTAAAGCCACGCGTTGTCGAACATGAGCCATACATCATCGACATACTCCCAGGGATCCGTGTACTGCCCAACGTCGAGCTTCCTCTTGATTGTGGACAAGTCCATGGGTTGTTTAACAATGTCAAAGTAGTCCGGGATTCCAAGTGATTGCGGATCGACTGGCTGCCTGAAGGGTATGCTCTCTGGATCTTGCCTGTAGAGCTTCTCCAGCGTCGGCATCAACTTCTGCCGCAATTCATCGGGCTTAAAAACTAAAGGAGGAAGAGTTAAAAAAGCTGTGACGCAACACGCAAGCATTAATAAGAAACCTACTGCATTTCTTGCCATCCTTCTTCAACGCCATCATGTCAATTTCATGCTTGATGTCCGCAGACATCACCTCCTTTTTGATCGAGTCGTCCTCTGTCATCGGATGTTCGTTGTCGTCCATCGGCTCGGTCTTGATCTGCCGCTTGAGTTCAGTCTTAATGCCCTTGCCACCCTCCATGTGCCCGTTGGACGCATCGCTCATATCCTCCTGTTTGATGTTGTCCATGCTGTTGTCCTCTTGCTTTATCTGATCGAGCTTGCCGCCACCCGCGCCGCCGTTCGACGGAGGCGGCGAGTCGTCGTCACGCTCCGCCGCGGCGGTGATCGCCGACATGATCGACGACATGCTGCTGCGCGACGGCTGCGAAAGCGCTTGACGCTCCGACGACGACATGCCCTTGCCGAGGCTGGCGGCGGCCGACGCCGGCGACGAGGTGACGAGCGGTGTCGGCGGCGCTGGGCTGGCACCACGTGACGAGCTCACCGACTTGGGGCCGGCGGACGCAGCGTGCGCCTCGGACGGCGTCGGCATACGGGCATTGTTCGGCTGGCTGCCCTGCATGCTATTCGGCTGCAGGTTGAACGTCGACGGAGACGGCGCAAGCCGACTCTTCACTACGTCGTTGAACTGTTGCTGCTGCTGCTGCTGCTGCGACTGCGTGGCGGTGGCCGTGCCGGCAACACCCGCCGGCGATGATTGCGGTAACGTCGGCCCGTTCGCCGTGCTCGTGAACGGTTGCTGTTGCTGCTGTTGCTGCGAGGTGGGCGTGCCGACGTTCGTCGGCTGCTGTGACATTGGCTGACTGAATGGCGATAGACCTGGATTGTTGGACGCCGTTGGTGATGGCCCAGGTAGCCCAACAACGATCGGCTGACCAGTGGGCGTATTTTGTCCGGGGAAGATCATTCGAATGTTCTGCTGCTGCTGCTGCTGTGAGGATGGCTGTTGCTGTTGCTGCTGACTTACCACATTGCCCATGCCGCCCATTGCGGGAGAGTTTGTGGGCAGCGACGGCGATGGCGTCAACGGCATCGAGCCCGGCACACCTGGTCGCACACCCGCCTGCTGCTGCTGCTGGGCTCCAGGTGGCAGCGATGGCCGAATCTGTGGCTGGTTCGCCTGCTGCAACTGCTGCTGCTCTTTCCGCTTCTGGCGCTTCTCCTCCAGCTCCTTCTGAATCTTGTAGATCTTCTCGGCGAGCAGGTGGTAGTACTCAGAGCGTGAGTTCGCCATCTCGTACATATCGCCCTCGACCTTGCGCGCGTACGCCACCAGGTTGTGCATGCGCTTGTCGAGCATCGCCTGCGGATCGGGCGTGGGGAATATCGCCTGGACGAGCTTGTGCACCAGATGGTTGCGCAGATCGGGTGTGACGTGCTGATGCCACTCCTTCGTGCCTTGCACAGGCGTCGCAGTCACCTGGCCCGGTTGCAGCCCACCGGGGAGCGTCACACGATTGTCGGCGTTCATCAGCGCGACGGCGTTGCTCTGCTCGAAGAGCTGTGCGCTCTGCTGCATGCTGTGCAGGTTGGCCGCCGTCTGCGCGACGGCGTTCTGCTGCTGCAGGAGCGCCGCAGGCGTCGCGTCGCTGCCCAACGGCAAGCTAACGTTCGGTGCGACCTGGTTCTGCGGTGGTGCCAGCACGCGAACCCCACCCATGCCGGTAGCACCGCCCGGCGCCAGCGACTGCATGCCTGCACCACCGAGCGCCATACGCAACCCAGGCCGTTGCTGCTGCTGCTGTTGCTGCTGCGCAACGATAAGGCTTGCGGGCGGTGTTGGGCCAGCACCCGTCGTGGGACATTGGATGCCGAGGGCATCATACGCTCGCCGCATATCCGACGGCGATGGGTTTGGACTTTGTGTGCTCTGTGGTGTGGCCGTTGTCGCTAGGAAATCAGTAAATAAGATCGATGCGGTCTCGCTGAGCCGTGTATGTGCTTACTGTTCGGATTGTTACGATTCTTGTCGGCCTGCTTGAGTGGCAGGCAGACGGGGCAATCGCTACGCACGCAGTGCTTCCAGTGGCTGATGATCTGCCGCGACGAGCTGCAGTGCGGCACCGTGCAGCTCTTGCCCGCCTGGCAGGTGGTCATGTGGTTGAGCACGTTCTTCATCGTCTTGCAGTGCGGCAGCGAGCAGTAGACCTCGCCGTTGCCCTGCGACTCGCGCCGCTGGCACTTGTGCGCGTGCAGCAGCAGCACGAGCTGCTGCTGGATGAGCTTGCGCTTCTCGGGGTCTACGGACAGAGCTAAGCATGTAACGTCAACGACATTGCTGCGTGCGCCACGTCCACACACGCTCGACGCTTGCCTACCTGTCGTCGGTGCAGCCGTGCCGCCGACCTGGTTCTGCGTGGCGGCTTGTGGGCCCGGCTGCGTGCCACTCGGCGCACCAGATTGCGGCTGCGCCGGCGATGGCGCAGGTGGCTGCGTCTGCGCCATCCCACCTTCGCCGCCAGCGCCTCCTCCTGGGGGACCGACAGGACCACTCGGGCCGACGAAGCGCTCCTGCGGAATGCCGGCGCCACCGGCTCGCCGTTGCGGTGCAACTGCACGTGAAAGTATGGATTCTTTTCATCGGATCGCAAGCGTGCCACTTACTTATCGCTAAACACTCACCGACTTGCACTTGTGGTCCACCTGCACCGCCATTCGGATTGGGGTAGTAGGGTCCACCTCCAGGCATGCTTTGGCTGACGGGTCCACCACCCATTGGCATGTGCATACGTGGCCCCATGCCGTGCACGCCTTGCGGGCCGGGTACGCGCTGCCCCATTGGCGGAATGCCGAGACGCGCATTCATCATTGGCCCGTTCTGCATCTGCGGCACTTGATGATTGGGCCCGGCGTGATGGCCTTGCTGCAGCATGCTGTTGGCGTTGCCCACGAGCGGCTTGTTGCCACTGCTCACCACGATGCCGCCACCGCTGGTCATGCCTGGCATTGTGCTCATATTGCTGTTTGTCATCACCATGTTGCCACCACTGCTGTTCATTCCTAAAACCCGCAAAGCAAGGCATGTAAGTAAGCAGTACGAACTGTTGTTCTTGAAGAAATGAAAGCCATTCAGCCATTACCTTGGATGGAGCTCATCACTTGCGGCGAGCTGCCATTGTTTGCCATGCTCTGCAGGCCGACGTTGTTCGGCATGCTCGCCAAGGCGATTTGCTCAGCGGTCGCCTTCGCAGCGTTGGGCGGCGACTGCAGGTTAGGGCTCTTGCTGCCTAGCTGCCCGCCTATACCCAACGCATTGCCGACGATTCCTTTATTTCCCTACAACAAACACCCACAAAGTGAAGGTCAAGTGCATTTTAAGCACGCAACTCTCGTTCAAAACTGTTGGCTACGGCGGAAACGCTAGCTTGCACATAGCAAACCAGCAAGATCCACATAGCAATCGTTGCTCTTGCAAAGAATGTTAATCGAACGACGTCGGATGCAAGTCGCCCGAACCTGAATCTTTGCGCGCATGGCGTGTATCCGTACCTGCAACATATGGCTGTGGATCTGCTGCATCTGTCGCAGAGTGTTGGGCGCATCGGGGTCGATGCCGTTTTGCATCGGGCCGCCGGGACCGGGTCCGGGGCCCTGCGCCGGCGGCTTGCTGTTGCCCATATTCTCCGGCATGCCCCAGCCCGTGCCGCCGGACATGAGCTCGTCCGGCAAGTCCTTCTCCAGGTCGAACATGTCCATGACATCTACAACAAGCACGCATGTAACCATCATCCATCGCGCCGACATCGAAGCAACACGTATGTATAACCACCATCTTAGAGCAGGGAAACCAAAGGAAACTACACGTCTAATCGTATCTCAACGTTAACAGAACAAAACACTTGCTGGCAAACAAACAAACAAACAAAGAAACCACACCAAGAACACATAATATGAACAAAGGTTGGCTAGAGAAAAGCATATGAGCATATTGTTACCAACTAGAGCTGAATTTAACTAATACCAATCAATGAATCGATCGTGTTTGATTAATATACGAATAACATGCAATACATTGTCTCCTCCAACTAACATCTTTCATCGTACTGTTGCCAATTATGTTACATTAGTGAGAAAAAGCATTCGCAGCCCCCCAATGTAGTAGTTCTACAACTAGTTGGTGTTCGTAATGTCTGTTTCAACATGGAAACTTGCTCGATGTTAAGACCCAATTTTGCCTGCCCAATTTGCCTACTGCCCTGCATTGGTTGTTATTACAAAAAGGAAACGGAAAGAAAAACAATAAGTCAACGTGATAACAGAAGAGAGCAAAATAGTAGTAGTAGTAGTAGTAGTGTTTAAAGAGGGTTGTTGCTATTTACTTTGGATCTGGTATTGGGGTGCTCCCCATTGCTGAGTTGGATTCGATTGGCCACCACCAAGTGTTTGTACGAGGACCTGGCCATGTCCGGGCCCCAGCGCATAGTGGTTGTAAGCTTGTTGCATCACTAATGATATAAATGTTAATAGAAATTAAATCAATTAAAAATCAAAAACTAGGAGACGTAGTGTGTGTTGTGGTGCACATGTGTTTACAAAACTTTCAACATCGTCATCATCATCATCATCGTCAGCAGCATCAGAATTTAGCTCGCGCGATTGCTGGTTGTCTCGCCCTCGTCGTCAACGGCATGCAGAACTAAGAGACTAGAGCAAACTACGAAAACTAAAAAAAATGGTTCGAAGAGGGATTGCAGCAGCAAGTATGCGCAATCGAAGTAAACGCTACGAGAATCGACGGAGTGATGCAGAAACAGACGCATGCTGCACGTATGTACAAAGTCGTCGTGGTCGTCGTCGTCGTCGGCGGCGGCCAGGCCAGCTCGTGTCCCGTGGGGGTGTGCGCAACGCGACGACGCCGCGTCGCACTCACCAGGCGCGTCCGACGGCCCTTGGAAGGGGTCCAGCTTCTGCCGTTTGGCGCTCGGCGGTCCATCGACGAGGTGATCGGCCATCGCCGCGGGCGCACTCGTCGTCGTCGTCCGAGGAAGCGAAGGCGGAGGAGACGATGGAGGCGACGGCGACGGAGGTCCTAGTGTGGTCGGTGGGTGGGTGTGCGTACGTGCACGCACCACCACCTGGTGCAGTTCGCAGTGTGTTTGCTGCTCAGTGCGGCGCGCGATCGCGATTACGACGACGGCGACAGCGGTCGAGGAGCGCGACGACGCTGCGGCGACGCGGCGAAACAGCAGCGCATGACGACGGCGGCGGCGGCGTGGAGCTGCAGCGGCTGCGGCAGGCGCCGACGACGGCGGCGGCGATGCGTGTTGGCGGCGAGTGTCCGTGCGTTCGAGCGGCCGCGCATCTCACAAGGCACATATTATTCGCGGGCGGCCGATGCTCGCTCACCCGTCGGCGGCCATAATGAGCGCAGCAGCAGCAGCGCACGGCGCGACGTGCAGCAGACGCCGCTTCCCTCTCGCCATCGCCACCCGAACTAACTAACACGCAGCTCGCGCACGCACGCACGACGCACAATGGCACAATGGTCGACGCGCACGGGGGCCAGCGGCCGAACGACGAGACGCCACACCGGCGGCGGCGGCGAGGACGCGACGCGATCGACGGCGGCGGTCAGCGCGAGCGCCGCATCCGCACGCTACGTGGCCGGCGGCGGCGGCGGCGGCGAGATCGCCCGGAGATGAGGCCCTTCTCGGTCGCGGAGCGCGCACCCAAGCACCAAGCTCGCCGAGTCGCCAGCGCGAGCGCGCACACGCAAAATGGCGGCTGTTGATGGAACTTTTTCTACGCTTGTCAGCGGCGCACCGTCTATTAAGTCGCGAGCGCCGCGCGATTGGTCGCCGCCGGCCATGTGACCCGAATGCGCACGCTCACTCGGCGCTACCATTCCGGAAGATGCGAGGTGACGCAGCGTCCGTCGTCACAGTTCACGTCACGGCGCGCGCCCGACCGCCGCCGAACGCTTCCGATCGCTTCGCCAACCTTGAAGCGCTTCGAAACGGCTTGAAACTGCTTGAAACCATGCCCATTGCAAGCACCACACGCGCTGCAACCAACAACGCACCTCAAATTCTACCACTAAACGTGCGTTCGATTGTGCACTTTAGATCATGATCTTGATCATAAGTAATATGTTTAATATTAGTTGTAATCTTGGAAACATTACATATTCCATCGAACACGTTTGCGGATTACTTGTGATCTAGATCATGTGATCTAATAGAACGCACAAAAAAAAGAATCGATATCGATACTTTTTTACTCGATACTCTGTATTTGATACTCAATGAGTACTTTTTGGCAGTTATCGTATTGAATAAATTTGAAAAAAATTACTTAAAACAACGTGATTTTATGGTTGTGTAGTTTATGGCAACGCGATCTTCAAAGAAAGACTAAATTGAGTTCGAAATCGTTCTTTTCTTGTATGTTTGACTTATTAGAAGAATGCCGTCTAGTAGAAGTGTTGTTTTCTCCAACAAACTTTAAAGATACATCCAAACTGAATAAACATCTAAGGAAACACATTGAACCTGATGCAATGGTACTAATAACGCTTACTTGTAACTTTTTAAATCCTTAGATACGGATTAGTTTATTCTGGTTTCTTTAAATCGAAATTCGAGATTTTTACTCTTGTTAAAATATGGTGGCTGTAAACTTTGATTTGAAAATAGACTCCATAGAACTGGTGTAGTTCACTTCAAATTAGTTAAGTCAAGCTAAGTTACGGAACAGTTGCGATAACGTAAAAGTTGAAAGAAGAACTGCTCGTAGGTATATTTCTTTCAACTGCCTGAGGAACTCGATTAACGATAGAATAAATTCATCATCATGATTGTTAATCACAAAAGAAACGTGTTCGTTTGCAATGTGACCAATCACGATTACGAATCAACAACAACGAAAAAAAAACAGCTTTTGTTTCTTGAGAATTACGAATCCAACATTTCAAGAGCGAGTATGTTGGGTTGCCGAATGATGGGCGTTGGCACTTTGTTAGAACATACAAAACGACGCAGAATCGCACCACAAATTCGCTGAATGTTTGCTCTAAACGAATAACAAACGCAATGCCTTCGAGGCGTCGTCTTACATGATTGTGAATCGGTCGGTGGGTGTTCGATGCGGCAAGTTGATACAAGAGTAAACGTTTATTCGTAAACAAGTTCAACGTGTGCGTTAAAACGCGTGCATGCTCTGGCCCAAATCATCTTCGAGTAGACGGCGTTCGTGAATGCGCGACTGCAGCAGGAGGCACTGCAGCACGCCGATGCGAATGTCCATCTGCGCGATTTCGTTCTTAATCTGCGTGATGGCTTTCTTGATCTTCACCAGTGGTGCTTCGAACAGAGAAACACACAACAACTGTTAGAAAAACAAACGAAGCATCAATGCACGGTTGTGTATGGCTACAGCTCACAGCGCATTCGCTTTGTTGCTGGTAGCAGCTTCGATAAATAAAACGCAGTGTTTAGAAACTTGAGTCTCGTGTATATCAACATGAGTCGATTCAACAGCTCAACACTCTACTTCACGAATCATTTCTGAATTGAAATTATTCTTCATTGAAGAACGAATATTTTTACGCTTTGCAGTTGCATC
>JAODFX010000003.1:10534-31753 GCA_027580035.1 Dorylogaster longipes | reverse complement strand
AGTACTTAAAAGACTCGTCAACAAGTCTCGACGGGTTAAAGATGTGTCAAAAATGTCAAAACTGGAAACAATTTCAAAAGCATAAAATAATCATACATATGTATATTTTGTATTTCATATTAGGCAAATGAAGTATTTTCCTACTTTCTCTTGGCAGAGTATTTTATGAATGTATTTTAAATGATTTTTAAAAGTATCTTACCCAGAACTGACTAACTTATGTATGCTGGTAGGTGAAATGTCCAGAATGTCGTGCCGAACACCGCATCCCGTACCAAGGCATCCAGGGCTTCCCGACGAACGTGACGCTGCAGCGCTTCCTGGAGTTGCACATCGAGATCACCGGCGAGCTGCCCGATCCAACGAGCGGCCAGGTGATGGAGCGCTGCAACGTCTGCTCGGAGAAGTCCTACTGCAGTCCGTGCTCGCACTGCGAGAAGAAGATCTGCGAGGAGTGCAAGGGCGCGCACATGGACATCCTGCGGCGCGAGATCGTTCGCATCAACAACCAGATACGGCGCGGCCTCCATCGGCTGCAAGACGCGCTCGCCACCGTCGAGAAGCACGCGCAGAGCGTGCAGTCAAACAGCGTTAGCGTCGCCGAGGAGGTCGAGGAGATCTACCGGCGGCTGTCGAAGGCCGTCAAGGATCGCACCGAACACCTGCGCGCCGAGCTCGACCGCCACATGTCCACCGAGACGCGCACGCTCTCGACGCTCAAGGACAACCTCGAGCTGGAGATCGCGAACATCGTGAGCAACTGCGACCTCGCCGACAAGCACTTCAACGAGAACGTGCCGTGGGACGACTGCGAGCTGATGGACGCGAAGGAGATCTTCTTGCGGACGATCGAGTTCATCCGCAACTTCGAATACGAGAGCTCCGACTACAACCGCCGCGTTCGCCTCGTGCTCGCACACGACCCCAACCAGCTGGTGTTGCATGTCGCCGGCTATGGCGAGCTGAACGTGAGCAACCCCAACAACCCCTTTGGCATGGGCACAACGCTGCAAGTGCCGGGTGGAGGCGGTGGCAGTGGTGTCGGGCCGGGTTTGCTGCGTTCGAAGAGCGACCATCGGCTAGCGTCGCAGTTCCGCCAGCAGGATGAACGCACTGGGTACTACGACGGCGAGGAAGGACGCAAGTTTGGGGAACGGCCAGCAAAGTCGGCGAGCAGCGGTGGTGAGCGATACACGGAGCGCTACGGCGACGACTTCGACGAGACGTCGCGTCCACCACGTTCACGTTACCGCAGCCGGTACAATCGGCACGCTGACGGCGATTCCGACACGGAGCTTGGAGGTGGAGGAGGCGGCGGTGGACGCGGCGTGCGCTTCAATGAGCAGCAGCCGTCGGCGCATAGGGAACGCGAACGCGTGCTGGATACCGAGGATGTCGCGAAGGGCCCACTCAGCGGTATTACACGTCTTGCTGACTCGCCCCGTGTCATGAAGAAGCTGATCGAATCGGCGAATGGTGGTAGCGCTGCCGCCGCCGGCAGGAAGAAGGACAAGGACGTTGAACCTCCACCGCCACTACCGAAGGTCGTGCCCAAGCGGCCGCCACCACCGTCGCCCGCCGCCACCGCCAACCGCCAGCAGAGCGAGGAGGACGAGATCGCCAAGATCAAGAAACTGAACAAAGGCGCAACCACCTCCGCGGAGGTCGAGCCCACGGCGCCGGTCGAACGCACCACCGTGCGCAAAACGCCGACCCCCGCCGAGGTGAGTTCCACCGACGAGTAAACTCACACTGCACAAGAGACACAAGAAAGAACCAAACATTCACAATCTGTCTGTGGCATGCGACCAACGAGTTTACGCGACTCCTACCTTTTTTGTGTTATACGTAATGTGTTTGTGCATTTGGCGTGACTTGTGAATGTCCTTTGTCGATATCCAGCATGATGATGATGATGACCATTGTCACGAACGATTGTTGTACCTACCTATCTATCTACCTACCACGTGCCAGAAAGTAAACCAGCGGAAAACTTAAGGGATACAGTTTTTTCGTATCGTCGTGTTCATGTGCATTATTTTGACGCAATCGACAATCAACTTAAAGATGAAACTAACCGAACGAAACTAACCAGAAGCATATTGCGTGCGACTTACGCAATGCTGCAACATTTCTCATCACTAACCCTAACACTAAAACGGAATACCTAAACGAAATCGTTGCGCTGAACCAACGGTTGCCGTACAAGATTTTTGTCGTTGTACCTCGGTGTGATTTTTGTTTGTGGAGCATGCCATCAGACGCACCTCTTGTTGTCTCGTGAAAGTGTTCAGTGTCCGTGTCCCTTAATCACTTTCCGCTTGTTTATTTCCCTGTAGGCGAGCGCCGAAGATGAGGAATCGGACGAGTCGACGGCGGCGCCGCAGCAGCGCAAACCGCCGACGAAGATGGCGACGCCCGCGGTGCCGCCGCCGACCGCACGGCGAACATCCGCCGAGCAGGCTGTTGTAACTGCCGCCGCCGCCGGCCATAAGAAGGCGGCGCGCTCCACCAGCTCCTCGTCGACGGAGTCCACGTCGACCGAGTCGGGCGGCAGCGGCGGCAAGAAGCCCTTCCAGAGTCGCTTCCTGCAGTCGAAGGCGGCGCCGACGCCACCGCCGGCGAGCGCCGCCACCAAACCGGACGAAACGGACTCGAGCAGCGAAGAGGAGACATCTTCGGAGAGCGAATCGGAGGAGTCGACGACGACGACGACGACGGCGCCGGCGCAGCCGAAGGAGGCAGCCAAGGAAGCCGCGGCGGCGAAGAGCGACCTCGGCACGCTTCTCGCACGCAGCCAGATCGCACGCGACAACAGCGCTGGGAGCGGCCGAAGCGAAAGCACCACCTACGGAAGGTCGCGTTACTCCGCCAGGGAGCAGTCGCCGATGAGCAAACCGCACGTCGAGGAAGCACCACCACGTTACGCCTACACCAGCCGCTTCCTCAACAAGAGCAAGAGCACTGCGACGGTGGCCGCCGACGAGGAGGACGCTGCAGCCAGGCATCATCATGGCGCCGCCTACGACGATGACAGCCGCTATCCCACCAGCCGCAGCCGGTACATGGCGATGAAGGAGCGTCGTCAGCGGCTCGCACGCAGCAAGTCTAGCCATAACTTCGACGATGACGACGCCGACGAGCAGTCCTTGTCGCCAACATCGACGAACCCCAGCGCGTACCTCGCATCGCGTGGATATGCGACGGCGGCGGCGGCGGCGGCGAGCGGCGATCTTGCGCGCAGTCGCTCCTCGCATGCCCTGAAGTCGCGCGAGAGCTCGCCGGAGCGTCCCGGACGTGATGGAGGCGGCGGGGGCGGCGCTGAGAAAGACGGCGCCGCGCTCAGCTCGTGGGCACGATACCTGAAGAACAAGTATGGCAATCGTGCCGTTGGGAGCACTGGCAAAGAGAAGGACGGCGGTGGGAGTGCGGCATCAACTCCGGCGAGCTCGGCAGCGGCACGCCGCCTCTCGCTTGGTTTGCCGCTGCGCTCCTCCACCGAGTTGGGCAGCTCCGATGACGATTCAAAAAACATGCAAGGCTCCCCCACTACCCCTACAGCAGCTACGGCAGCGGCAGCGGCAGCAGCAGCAGCAGCCGGTGAGTGTATCTTCCCCAAAGTTTCCTCCTCGCCACTGTGGTAAAATTATAAGATTTTGACAAAGCACGGCATGTTTTTCCTATCTTCTCCATGTTATAGTGGGAAGTTGTGAGCTGTTCTTTTTCATTACAAACAATAGTTAATGCAATATTGCAAAAGTCAAGATTTTAACTATTATAAATTCATAGGAATTATCGCGAAGGTCACACGTTATGAGTAATTCTAATCGGAATGAGGTGGTAATAAAATGGTTAATAAGTGTGTTGGACTTGTTTCATCATCATTTCATCTTTTTGCCAATTGAATGCGCACATAAAACCAAGAGTACACAGTAATAAACGTTTCGAAAATAGTACTGTTAGGTCTATTTAGGATCTACTCTTCTGGTGCTTTTAATCCATACTACACGATGTTTGCATTCCTTCGGTTTTCCCTGGAAGGTATAGAACTTTATGCTACTGCTTTTATTATTGTAAGAATTGTGCCAGCCATTGATGACCATTAGATGCGCTGCCTGCCAGTGTGCTACTTCCATATCCCATAAATGCTGAAGATTTCCTCTTTCTGCAGACAATTTCTGTAACTGGAGTGTGAAAGTAATAAATAACTTTACAACTTAGCTGAAATGTACAAAATACTTGCGCGTTTGTATAATCTTCTCCTTTTTCTTTCGGATGTTTTATGGTCCTGTCGATAGGGAGGTAGCACACTGGTAGTCAGCACCTACAGTGGTCATTTTGTAAGTGCCCATTTGATTATATTGAAAATAATGGTCTCTCAAAGACTTTCTAACCAAAATTGTTTTGTTGTGAGCTACCACAATGCTTACAATAATACCATCAGTAGCATAAAGTTCTATACGCGAAAGTCGTGAAGTATGGATTAAAATCGTGAAAAGAATTGATCTATAACCTAAATGTACTATTTTCGAAACGTTTCTATTACTGTATACCCTTGGTGTTATATGCGTATTTAATTGGTAAAAAAAACAAATGATATTGAAATAACCATCGAAACAGAACCTACAATTTCAACACATTTATTAACCATTAAATTACTATCTCATTCCGATTACAATTACTCATTATCTGGTGACCTTACTTATATTTCCTAGAAACTTATAATAATTAGTTAAAATCTTGACTTTTGCAATATTGCATTAATTTCTCCCTGTAACATGAAGAAGATTGGAAAAATACGCTGCTCTCAGTCAAGAACTTATAATTTTGCTACAGTGGTGCTGTAATAGCGTATTTTGTGGTTTTGTTCTACCTTCCTTTAAAAAAAAAACAATTGAAAGTAGCGGCCATTTGCATCACTTTCTAAAAATATCTGCTTAGGAGTCGCGACAATTTTTTTCAAAAAATGGGGGTCGCAAATTAAAATAGGTAGCGCGCCACTGATTTAGATCACGATCTAGATCAAATTGTGAAAAGTTTAACCAATAATAACGAAATAATAACGAAACATTATAATTCGATACTCGCATTGGTCATCAGACAACGAGATTCAGATCATGATATAGATCAGACGATCGAACGTACCAATAGTATTGATTGTAACGACATATCAACGTCAATTCTAACCTTATGTACGTGCTCCTGCAGGTATCGCGGTAGCAACAGCAGGTACTTTCCCTAGGAGCCAGTACCTGCAGAAAGGCCGCAAGCTGTTTGAGATAGGGAGTCGGGGGAGCGAAGCCGGATGCTTCACGTGGCCGCGCGGCGTCGCCGTCGGCCCGGACAACACGATCGTCGTCGCCGACTCGTCGAACCACCGCGTGCAGGTGTTCGACGCCGCCGGCAAGTTCCTCAAAGAGTTCGGCACGTACGGCAACGGCGACGGCGAATTCGACTGCCTCGCCGGCGTCGCTGTCAATCGCATCGGACAGTTCATCATCGCCGATCGCTACAACCATCGCATTCAAGTGAGAATAGACGTGTATACGATCTGGTGAAGATGATGATGCACTAACCTCACATTTTTGCCACTACGCGTAGGTCTTCGATCCGTCCGGACGGTTCCTTCGCTCGTTCGGCAGCCAGGGATCGGCGGACGGCCGCTTCAACTACCCGTGGGGCATCACCACGGACGCGCTGGGCTTCGTTTACGTTTGTGATAAGGAGAACCATCGAGTTCAAGTGAGTCACGCTGTTTTGTGAACGGGGTACAAATTTCTGATGTCGCTTTTGCTCCCATAGGTTTTCCAGTCGGATGGCACGTTCGTCGGCAAGTTCGGCGCAATGGGAAACAAGCAGGGCCAGCTGGAACACCCGCAGTACATCGCCGTGTCGAGCACGAATCGCGTCGTCGTCTCGGACTGCAACAACCACCGCATCCAAGTGTTTGACGTGAACGGGCGTATGCTGTCGGCGTTCGGCAGCGAAGGCAGCGCCGAGGGACAGTTCAAGTTCCCCAGGTGCGCCCACATCGATCATTCTCCTCTGGCTTTATACTACATTGCAACTTGGTTGTTACAGAGGTGTTGCCGTCGACGATCAAGGCTACATCTGCGTGGCAGACTCGGGAAACAATCGCATCCAGATCTTCCATCCGGACGGCACATTCCTCAAGGAGTTCGGCTGCTGGGGAACGCGCGATGGTGAATTCAAAGGACTTGAAGGCGTGGCGATTGCGTCCAACGGTAATATTCTAGTTTGCGATCGTGAGAATCATCGGATTCAGGTGTTTTGAGATCGTCATTGTTCTACGCTTCATTCTTGACGATGCGATTGTACATGTGTATAAAACGAGACCAACATGGAGGAAGTGTCATTTACTCTTACCATTATGTAGGGTGTACTTTTTTTCACTAACTACTTTCTTGTGAATTAATATTTTTTGCTCCTTTGTCAATGTGTGTTACCATTTTGTGTTATTTTATGGATTTATGAGAGATATAATGGATTAATTGTATATTAAATCATTTCTACTCAATATATGTTGGAGTTTCATTAAAGTTAATGCATACAGCGCCTGTGCAAGACAATGTACTTTGCAAAAATACGATCAAATAGTTTTGAGGCAAATTTATTTGAATTAATATTTCTGATGATTCCGTATCACTCCGTTATAATTCTTTACTTTCCATTTATTCCCATATTTGTCCAAAGAAACAAACAATGGTAGCAATAAAAATATTTAAAAAATTGTGAAAGAATAGATTGGTCACGGAGTCGCCCTCTATCCATTTTATTTACACAAAATAGCGGAAAATTATAACAGAAAGCGCCTTCTACTGCCATCTGCTGTTGACACAATCTTTAATGGTTGGCGTGTTTTGTGTTATCCCGCAGCTGACAAACATTTGCTAGAGTTGATCGTGTAAAATGCATGTAGTTCGTTAAGAAATTGTTAAACCATGGCAGTGCGTACTTTTATAGGAACCTGGGAGGTAAGAAAAGCACAAGCTTCTGATTGACTATCCACGTGAGGCAGCGAATTCCGTTTATACGAATAAGACCAGGCGCTTGTAAATAAACAAATGTCTTTCTTCACTAATGCAACAATATGTTAACGTGTTTTACAGATCACTAAATTCCAATATGAAAATGAAAGTGAGACCAAAGGCTTGAAGGGGTAGGTCACAAGGAGAAATGTAAACAATTCAAGCACATTGTAACCATGAATGTTGCAGAGTTCAATTCACACTCGATGAGCTGGGAAATGTTGATTGGTTAGTTAGTGCAGATCTTAGTAATGTTCCACTGTTCTCTTGTGATACCTATGAAGTGTGCACTACCAGAACATGTGTCGGTTTTTATATACGGCTGCGCTTCGGTGCCTTTGCAGGCCATGTGATTGAATTTTCGGTGAATATTTGCTACTGATTTTCACTTTCTGGTGTCATCTAATAAGAAACACTTGTAGTGTATGGAACGTAGAAGTCTCAATATGAAAACGGATAAATTAGTGCTATTCTGCAATGGCTGGTGTCAAATGCACTGTGACAAAGTAACTGAGCTGAAGCAGATGGGCATTGCCGATGTGCCCTTTTCTCTGCTGCCAGCACTTGAGGAGGGCTATTTTACAGATGTGTTGATCACCTCAGCAAATAAAAAGCACTTTGATGCACACTCAACCATACTGCAGCTGCTGGGTAGTGAAGGTATTGACTGGGGCGGCGCGCAATCGCCGTTGCAATGCTTGCCCGAGAATCTGCTTGGCACGATATTGCACTTTTTATACTCCGAAAGCCTGCCGAGCTCCATGGACGACACTACTGCCGAACAAGTCATCCAAGCCATCTCAACCTATGCGTGTCTTAATAAGCTAAGCGATTTGTGTCGAACTTTTCTTAAAAATAATGCGCTTAAAAAACGTAAGCAAACGCGAGCGTCCGCTTTCGTTGTCAGCGTGCGTTGAGAGCTCACTTGCGTTGCAGAGGTGATCGAGCTCGTCGGCGAGATGCACACGGCGATCAACAAGGTGATCGAGCATTTCGTCAACTTCAACTCGTCGTGCAGCGCGGATGGCAAAGGTCCCAACGGATGGGCGGAGGCGAGTCCGGGGCATCTGTGTTACATCATCAAACAAGCGCTTCGGGATACTGCTGTTGGTAAGCAGTAGTTTCGACAACAGCTTTGCGCGTACTGGTACGCTCGCGGTGAATTTCAGTGTGTGCGAAGTTGCTACTCCTTTGCGACTTGTTCAACAAGCGAAAAAGTGACCTGACACGCGACGAACGCAACGAAATCATTCTCTACGCCAACTCGCGCGTGCCAATCCTCATCACGCAAGTCCTCAAATTCTTCAAGGCAATCAAGCGCACGTTCAGCTGCATGACGCCCGTGCAGCGGCAGGACATCGCCATGTTCCTCGTTCCCGAGGTGAGTCCGCAGCGCTGAATATGAACAGTCGCGGAAGGAATCGTTGCTTGTTGAGTAGGTCGAATCTATCTTCGACACGCTCACCGCACTCGTGCGCGATACGAACAAAGCGATGCTGAAAGTGCTTGAGCTACTCGCACCACACCAGATCCAGCAGAACAGCGACGCTGGCGAGCTACTGTCGAAGTCGTTGTGCAGCCTGCTGCATAGTCGCGAAATCCTCAAGTGTCGAGCACTTCAGGAAATTATCGGCGCGACGCTCGAAGCGCTCATAAGTAAAAAGTAAACGAATGCTGTAGTTGCCCGGCATGGCCTCACTGGTTTTTTGCTTGCATGTCGAAGAGAGATATTTAGCGAAATGTCGCAAACGCAGAAAATACGCACCGTCACGCGCAACTTCGATCAGATCATCGAGGAGCTGACGTTCTTCCTGATCCAACTCGAAGAACTACCCTCGGCGTTGGATGACAAGCTCGAGCTGTCCGAGTTCAAGTTCTGCTTCAAAGTCGGCACCAGCAAAGTGGTAAGCAGGGTTCGCCATCTCCACCGGCTTGCGCTCACATTGCACTTGCCTATCAGGCAGGCATATTGGACACGTTGGTGAAACACCGCGATGTGCTGCAAACGCTGCTGCTGCACGTGTGCGAGCTGGTGCAGCGCGATGCGTTCATGCATGCGCTGCACAAGCTCGACCTGCTGCATGCTCCGGCGGCGTCGACCACCGGAGATGGCAGCGCAGAGCGGGCGAAGAAAAATTCCACGCCGAAGCATCAGCAGCAGCAGCAATCGTACAAGGTTAGAGCCGAGCGAAAGGTATAGCCGAGTGGGCTTCGAACGGCTGCACTTTGCTTCCAGTTCAACCTGGTGAACACCCTCTTCATGCCTCCGACTTCGAACGGAAGCAAGCTCGCCGCATCGGCGCTAGCCCTCTTCCGCTCCGGCCAGGACGCCGACATGGTGTTTGAGGTGCTCGCGGCGACCGCACCGCCCGAGGAGGAAGAGGCGGCGAGCGGCGTCGTCGTCGAGGAGCAGCAGCTGCAGCAGCAGCGCACGTGCATCCGCGCGCATCGCGTTATTGTCGCGGCACGCTGCGATTGGTTCCGGCGCGCGCTGCAGTCCGGCATGCGGGAGGCGATCGACCGAAAGATCGTCATCCACGACACGTCACCGCTGCTCTTCCGCCTCTTCCTTGAGTACCTCTACGGCGGCCGCATCGACGACGCCGCCGCGACCTTGTCGACGGAGCAGTGGGCCGACCTGCTGCTTTTGAGCGACCGCTACGAGGTTGACGCCCTGAAGCAGGTCTGCGAGTGCACTCTACAGGCGAGCATCGATCTAGAGTCGGCGCTATATTATCTCAGCATGGCGGATCAGTTCAACGCTCGGATATTACGTGTAAGTACTTTTCACCAAAATAGCATAAGATTAAGGTTAGATTTGGTTATGAGTATAACGAGTTATACAATTGGTTTCAGAATGCTTGCATCGCGTTCATTGCACAGAATCAGGAGCTAGTCGTCAGCGAGTTGTTCTATGAGCTGCCGATTGCGCTGCAAGCCGAAATCGTCGACTCGGTCTGGTCAGATCCGCCGAACACTCTCAAAACGTACATGGACGACTCTGAGGAAGCGATGGCGGAGCAAGCAAATAAGGTTTGCGCAGCATACCCTAACCACACCTAACCTCCAAACGTTACCCGCTTGCGTTGGGGTGTTCCAGTTGCGCTCTCGTAGCTGCTCGGTGGAAGATCTGCCCAGCCAGGACACAGCGCGGCTGCAGCAGTGCATCACGCAGATGCGCGACATCCTCGGCGACGCCGCACCCCATGACACCCTCGTGCAGGTGGTCCTCGCCGCCGACTACGACCTCTGCCGAGCGATCAACTACTTCTACGCGCGCGAGTGATGATCGTGAGTGCGACGCTCGAATGTTCTTAACAACCCGATTAAATTCCAACAAATGTATGGTGTGGTAGTAGTCTGAATCTCCACGCGCCGCTTGACTGAGCCGCACATTAATTGCAGCGGTGCGCCTGATCAGCGTTGACGGTTGAAACTTTTATAAACGTTTCGTTGTTCAATGTCCACTCTATGTGTTTGTCGTGCCCCAAGCATTCGCACGCATTCGAGTCTACTACATTCTAACCTGAACGAGAAGTGTAGCGTCCTGGACCGCGGTAAGACCTAGTCAACATCACATCATCTCGCGTACCATTTGCCTAGTCACATCATAATCGATCAATAGAATATTCCGTAGTTTCCACTGAGAGATGGAATGATAACGCAGTTATACACATGCTGAAATTTTAAGTAGCAAACTGATCCACATAGAGTAAAAGTACGAAACGTAGAAGAACATTATAAACTTCACATACCTGAATTCTACGTTTTCATCATTAGTTAGTTCTAGCCCTATTGTAATACAATTTTTTTTTATATCATCGACATTATTCGGGTGGATCCTCGACTCGTGGTTAAGTGTCAGTATTATCGTTCAGCTTCGTTTACCGTTTACGACAATGACAAATCTTTGTGGTGATCAAAACTAGAACCACCAGCATTTTCTAAGTGTTTCTGAGGTTTCAATAAATACATACTTTACCTAATGCGACATGACTACATGAGAGCACTTACGCATCACGCTCTGGAAGAAAGCAAACAGCCGGTAAACGTATTATCAATCACTCGATTTTCAATCGAAACGCTCTCGACCGTTTTCTAGCCGCTGCAAAACTTGTTTACTAATTTACTTGTACTTATTGATATTATCCTACAAGCGTATTGAACTACTATATCGATGTTATTGTTATTAAATTATTTATAAATAAAAGTTCTTCAAATCGCTGGAAACGTTTTTGTGGCTACGAAGCACGAACGTACAAGAAATAAGTGTATGTACATGTTTTACTTGAAACAGCACCAATATTGGACGTACAAGGATTATTTTTTCTTCCGTTTATTTACTCTGTCCATGGCGTTGAGTTCACACTGTTGCAGAGCGGCATCGGAGAAGATACGTTTGACTTTCTCTTTACGCTCGGCGTCACTGCAAGCAAATAAAAAACAGAAGATGTTAATACATCGGAGTGAAAAACAACTGCGCAATTACGCACCTGCGCAATTTCTTGTCGAGTTGTACTTGTGCCAAGAAGGCATTGTCCCGACGGATTTCGCGCAGCGCACCCTTCTTCTCCTTCTTCAGCTTGTAGAGCAACTTATCGCGTTCGGTCTTCTCCCTACTCTGCACCTTGTGCTGCCTCTCGTCATACACCGTCCGAATTGTAGGTTCGTACAGCCTCAAAGCCTTTGGTTTTGGTGCTGCCATTTGTAAATGCTCAAGTCTTCGATTCTCCTTGCCCTTAACGATAGTAGTCAACAAATTGTTAACGTCATCTGATAATGCCTGATCATAGCATTCCAGTGGCAATAGTTGAATGTAGTGCAATGTTTGCTCAAAGATTTCAAAGCATGATGGTAGTTCCTCCAACTGAGTGTAGAACTTGCTCAATAGGGAAACAGCCACTTGCAAGGTGGTACACTTGAAATCATCTGACAGCTCCTCAGTTCCGGTTGTTTGCAGCAAATCGGTTATCTGCATTGTCGATGGTCGAGTTCCATGGGTTGGTGGTGTAGCTATGACCAGCAAAGATGAATGGGACTTGAATGGAGGAATAACTTTAAGGACTCTTATCATGCTCTTTGGTATTGCCATATGAACCACACCGTTTAGGAAGAGAATCGTCGCTGGCAAGAAACGCTTCGACAATGTGGTATACTGAAAGTTTTTGTTAATTATTAGTTTATTAAGTCTATTGTCTATGATTAAACATACCTCTAATACTAGACAGACAAGAAACAGTCCATAGGAAATGTCCCTCTTTGTTCTCACACGCGATTTAATCAGCAACTGTTCAATGAACATCATTGCAGGGTTGACCACATGATGGCAAAAATCGGACGTAGAAAATAAGTAGCTAATCAACTTCAAATACACCAAAACATCCACACCTGGATAAGTTTTCTTTCCTTGGAATTCACATTGCTTTTCTTTGATCACTTCATTCAAGCTGCTTGCTGCATTTGCAGGATTAAGCAGTGCCAAGTCGAATAAAAACGGCGTCAAGATTCGAAATACATTGAACATATTCTTCATCCCATCAGCATCTTCAATTTCTCCACACAAATCATTTAAATACTGTAGCAGATACACAAATAACATGCATAGTGCATCCTTGTTACCTTCCTTTAAACTTGGATGGTTGCACTTAATCATTCTTTCTATTATAACACCTTGATGTTCAGATGACTTGTTACTGAGAATTTTCTGAAGATCTTCGTAGTTTGCTGGCAGTGTAAAAGTGAATGGCAATTCAGCTCGTGCCTTCTCCATGATTTCCTTTCTTCTCATAAGATCTTCCCTGATCTCTTCAGAAGTTTTAGATGGGTTTATCAGTTCCTTGGTTTCATGCATGGACTTCTTAAGAATTCCATTTGTAAGTACATTTGTTTCATTTGTTTCAGCCTTTTTTGTTTTTTTCATCAGCTGTATTGATGTTGGCTTAACTTCATCCTCACTTTCAGAATCAGATGCTTTCAAGTCAGATAAGTTGTCAGCATCATCTGTTTCAGCCTCTGATTCATCTACATCACCTCCAGTATCACTGCAATCATCTTCTTTAACACTGTTGTCACAGTTGGCTTCATTCTCCTTGTTATCAACTTTAATGGCTAAGGCAACATTAGATTGTCCTTCTTGGTTATAAGAAAGGGTTACATCCTCTGCTTCAATATCATCATAGATAAAATTGTCATCTAAATCATCTGCACTTCGATGTTGATTTTTTGGTTCATCAATAATTCCATGCATACGATCCATGCGCTCACGTTCTAATCTGCAACCATAAAAATAATATACAAATGAAAATTTAAGAAAAAACAAACTCATACTTCTCTAATTTGACTTTTTCTTCTCGTGCAATCTCATCTTCAGTTTTTAACTTATCTGAAGGTATCCCTCTTGCCTCAAACCTCAGCTCTCTCATAACCTTGTCATAGTCATCTACTTGTCCCTTGGTTATGCTTCCACAGGTCTCTTCTTTCTTGTTAACTATTGGTAACAAATCTTTCCACTCAGAATCTAACTTCTCAGTCAGTTCTAATGTAGCTTCCTTCTGCATTTTCATCTCTGCCTTCCTCTTCTTACTCTCAATGATTAACTGCTCAATTAAATCTTTGTGGGACTTTGTACCATCAGCCTTTTTGAGCATGCCACCACCAAAATGCACTTCTTCGACAAACTTTGAGTCTAACTTCCCACTCTCATCAGCATCATCTTCATCATCTGACTTGGGATCATCAAACTTCTCAATTTCACTCAGTGTTTGCCCGCGATGAGTGAGGACTACATCGTCGGCCAAGTTGAAGATGGACTTCTTGTCATGTTGCTTGGCTCGCACTGCTGCAAATCTTGCCATGGTTTTGTCCTCAGTGGAAAGGGCTTTGTCTCGCTCGCCGATACGCTTGTCGAAGAATTTATTCGATCTGTCCTGCCTTTTGTACTCCGGTAACAGCGTACGCTTACGTATGGTGAGCGCTTTAGCACGTGCAATACCAGGCAAACCACGATCATTCTTCAGCTTCCTTCCTAGAACCCTAATCTTTTCTTTATTAATGTGTACTTCAAACGGATTCAATATCTTTTTATGGCCAGCTGCCTTCTTCGATGATACCGCATCCGCATTGCTGCGCTTTTTGTTCTTCACTTTCGCCATTCTCGCAAAATTGTTATAAACTTTTATAGACGCTTTCCACAATCACAAAACACAGCCATCCTCAACTTTTGTGAGGTTATGTCGGAAGGACACGTGAGCACGCATTGCGCACGTGATATCCGCAAAGGAAAAGAACTCAACTTTTCTCAAAGCATTTGTATAAATTTTTATATAACAGTTTGCAATGAAATTAAGTAAAATTCGTCGGATATCCAACAGGATTTTCTAAAATATACACCTTTCCGTTAACATTTTTAACTTTACAAAACGGTTCCAAATATACGTTTTCTCTTGGTACTAAAGTGTCATTCCTAGTCACATAAATGATACTACCGTTTGCATTAGCGTACGAGCTGTTTGTAACTTTTTCACCTCTGCTATCGAATAAATTAAAATTGCATGGGATACCAAACAAACTTCCTACTTCATGGATGAAATCATTCAAAGACAAGGACTGCTCCTTTAAATTTTGAAGTAACACTAGTCCTTTGGTACTTTTCTTCCCATATCTTGGCTGTACGTCAATCAATTCGACATTAACCCATGGCCAAGTTGGAATTGCGCTATTAGAAATTCTTGTTAATTGTATGGCTAAAGTGCAATCCTTTAAAGTCTGCGTGTCGTCCATGATGAGCGTATCCTGCGTGGTTTTCTCCGTATACAACTTGAATGGAGCTTTAATTGCGTCCTCGATATAGGATCTAAATTCGCTGGCAACCCGATGCAGATAGCCGTCGGTGCGGTAAAAGACGGCGATTTCATCTGTGGGCACAAGCTGCGCCTTTTTGCGTAGTTTTTGCACGCGATTTACGATTTCCCTTGCGATGCCTTCGTCCTGCATGGATTGATCTGGAGTCACATCCAGAAGCACTACGACGTCATTGTCGCTGTGCACCTCGTACTTAGACGTGGCCAAACCATCGGATTTAAAGATTAGGCGCACCTCGTCGACATCGATGCGATGGCCGCAAATCATGCGATGACCGCTCTGCACCATCTCACTGATCTCCATATCTCCCAGGGCCTTGATAGCCGCCATCACCGCCTTGAAGTCGTTCTTAAGCCTCAAACCGAGAGTCTTGTGGTCAGGCTCAGCGCGTAAAGTAACGCCGTACTTGCTCTTGTCCATCGTGGTCGTCATCGATCTCACATTCAACTCATCCAGCACGTAGCGCTCGAGGGTGACAACGTCCTGAATGTAGCTCGCATCCTGATGGATAACAACCACCTCCGGCAAAGGGTACTTGATAGGAATCGTCTTCCGATCGCGGAGCACCCGACCCAACTCGATAACGCTCTGCATTCGACTGACAGCCCGCTCGGTATCCACGTCGATGAGCGCATGATTGGGAGCGGGCAGCATCAGATAGTGCACACTATCCGATTCGTTATCCGTCAGCTTCCTCAAATGCTGATACATGTTATCGGTGAGGAAGGGCACAAACGGCGCCATCATCTTGACGATATTGAAGAGGACATTGAAGAGCGTCAGCAGCGCCTGTCGACAGTCATCGGCCCCACCTTCGCCCTTCAATCTCTTGCGGTTCATGCGCACGTACCAGTTCGTGAGGTAGTCAATGTACTTCGTCAGTCGTGGTACGACTGTGTAGAGATGGTATAAGGCCATCTCCTTGCGCACGTAGTCGAGCAGTGACTGCGTGAACGAGAGGATCCAGCGATCCATCACGTTTGCGCTGCGCATCTCTTCCTCGGCGTACGTAAAACGCACCCGGTGCTCGACGACGTACGATTCGACGTTCTGCAGCAGGAAGCGGAATGCGTTATACCACGGCAGAAAGACGTCCTTGACGATGTCGCGCACGCCCTCTTCCTTAAAGCGCAGATTCTCGGCGCGCACCACCGGCGAGTTGATGAGGTAGAGACGCAGCGCGTCGGCACCGTACTTGCGCACGACGTCCAGTGGGTCCGGGTAGTTCTTCTTGCGCTTGGACATCTTCTGTCCATCGCCGGCGAGCACCAGTCCGTTGACGATGAGGTTGCGGAAGGGCGCCTTTCCGAAGAGGCACGTCGAGACAACAAGCAGCGTGTAGAACCAGCCGCGCGTCTGGTCGATGCCTTCGGCGATGAAGTTCGCTGGGAAGGCGTCGTCGAACTCGCGGCCATGCTCGAATGGGTAGTGCAACTGCGCGTACGGCATCGAGCCGGACTCAAACCAGCAGTCGAACACCTCCGGAACGCGGCGCAACGGCGGTCGGCCGACGATGCGCGACGGGATCTCCAAGTGGTCGACGCTCTCACGGTGCAGGTCGGTGACCGTCACCCCCGTGAGGGCTGCCAGCTCTGCGATGCTGCCCACGCAGCGCACCTCATCGCCGGACGCCGACGTCCAGATGGGAATCGGCGTGCCCCAGTAGCGATTGCGCGAGACGGCCCAGTCGCGTGCATCGCGTAGCCAGTTGCCGAAACGTTTGTCTTTGACGAAGTCCGGCACCCAGTAGGTCGTTGCGTTGGACGCCAGCAACTGCTCGGTCATATGCTCGACACGGATGAACCAGGAAGGCACGGCGCGGTAGATAAGCGGTGTATCTGAACGCCAACAGAATGGATAACTATGCTTCACCTGCAACAGCATTTTTCATATGTTAGTACAAAAATATAGTAAAACAAGTATTTAAATTTAAACCAATTGATTCAAATAGTAAAAAGCCATAGAACATATCTAAATTAACAGCAAATATATACATATATATAAATCTTATAACACGATTTCTATTGTAAACTTAAAACTTAAAATTTTATTCTATATCAATGAAACAATCAGTAACATTACAACTACTTGCCATTAGTATTCTTTAAGCCCAACAATAATTTTTATTTATATTTATTATAATTAATATTCTATTTACCTGTGCATGATGAAAAAGCCGTCCATTTGCTTTCAAATCTGCTATAATAGTCTTATCAGCATCCTTAATGTATATTCCATTGTAGTCTGCAACGGCTTCAGTGAATTTTCCACTGGGATCTATCGGACAAATCGGCTCCTGATCGCGAGTGATGACTCCGTGCGCTAAGCAAACGCGAAAATCATCCTCGCCAAAGTACGGCGCCTGATGCACCACACCCGTTCCACTCTCCTGCGTAACATATTCATCAACCAACACCCTGAATGCTCCTTGCTTCCGCATTCTATCAGCAAAATAGTTGAAAATTGGCTGGTACTCCAGACCTTTCAATTGAGCACCCTCAAATGTATCCATCATCTCATAGTCACCAGCTGGGAAAACAGCCTCTAGCCTTGCTTCCATTACAATATACACCCTTGCAGTGGAAGTATGCTTCACCCGAACATACTTATACACAGGATGCACACAAGCAGCCAAGTTTGAAGGCAGGGTCCATGGTGTAGTTGTCCATATAAGCAAACAAGCTTCATCTTTATCATCAATGATGGGTAATTTCACAGTCACTGCAGGATCAATAACATCCTTATAGTTCTGACCAGACTCAAAGTTCGATAAGGGTGTATTGCATGCAGTTGAGTAGGGCATTATCTTTGTGCCCTGATAGACTAAGCCTTTATTATAGATCTGGGAGAAGACCCACCAGATTGTCTCCATAAACCAGGGATACAAAGTCTTATAATCATTCTTGAAATCAATCCATCTTCCAATTCGATTCATGATGCTCTCCCACTCAGATACATAGCGTGTAACAATCTTCCTGCACTCAGCATTGTAGTTTGCAATACCCATCTTTGCTACATCATCAGGTCCCTTGATGCCAAGTGCATTGTCGATTTCAAACTCAACTGGCAGACCATGACAATCCCAGCCGAATCGCCGCTCAACGTGGTATCCCTGCTGGTGAGCGTATCGAGTGACGACGTCTTTGATTGTGCCAGCTAGGATGTGACCATAATGAGGCAGGCCAGTTGCAAAAGGAGGTCCATCGTAAAATGAATATCTATATAAAAATAATTAAATGATACAATATTTAGACAATGTCTGTGGATACTGAAATAGAGCATGGATGGACAAAATTAACGGAATGGAATTAAACGCACCTCGGTTTGTTTTTGGATTGTTTCAAACAAGTTTGGAAAACATCTAGCTCCTTCCATAAGGTTAGTATCTTCTCTTCCTCTTTGGGAAAGTCGATTGTCTCGGGCACACGCGGCACATCTTGCACTCTCTGACTATCCATCGTTCGTGATGGACGGTAACAATTGCGTAATTCAACAACGTGTTGTTCTGTTAAATTTTCATATTCTTATGGAAATTAGTCGGCAAATTGCATCATTTGCACAATGTGAGCTGCTTTCGATCGTAAAAGTGATTCGTAATCGTTATTCGAAATCAGAAAAGAAGTGGTATATAATTGCAATGATTTGTGACCCTCATTGGTCAACTTATGTGAGTACCAATAACGATTACGAATCATTTGACCAATCGAAAGCAGCTGCGCAATGCATCCATAACTTCATCAAACGTAAAATGTAGAATTTTTGGAGTAGATGTCGCAACTAGTTCTATTGCCTAATATTAAATGAAATTTTAAATAAACAAATGTGTATATTTGTATAGTTGTATATAGTTAATTACGCTGTATTCTGGCACCAGACTTAAATCTTAATGATTTTAAGTAGAAACTTGAACATAACCATAACAACTTGCTACTTTTCGGAATATTTTGGTTGACTTGGTTACGCATATATAAATTTCAAAACAACGAACACAATATGGCGTGAAATATGGATAATGAGGATAATATCTTTGATACGAGTTCTAACATTTCAAGTGAAGGAATATGTAAAAGTTCACAAAAAAGCATGAAAATTTCTTTTTGTATTATATAATAGATACACTTTAAATGCTTTAAAACATAAACCTTTATTTATTTTCCCCACTGATAAACAACAGTATTCCTTGAATATTAATAGGTAGTAGCAGGGAAATTGCATATTAAATACACAGAATCACAATGAAGCTCACAATTTGGTAAGAATTATTTCTTATGTTCTTGTCAATCCACAACGTTGTAAGAAAACTAACAATTTAGAATTAGAAGCTAAATTTGCCCCTAACTTTAAAAAAGCCCAACGTGTTGCGATTGTGAATGAGAGAGCTTAAACCCACGTAGTTCTGCAACACAATTGCCTTATGATGAATGGTAACATTATCATAGTTCTCCCTGCCAACAATCAGTCGAAGTTTGTCCAAAAACTCGTCCATGCTGAAGAGCAGACGCTCGTCATCGTTGCATTCGGTGTGCATAAATAAGGGATGCGAGGTGAGGGTGCAAATAGGCACGTCATCGTTGAATGGATTCCACTTGACGGCGAACTTCAATGGTTCGCCCCGATTCCACATTAAACGAACGCCTCGCGCATTTCGATCCCTGCGCAAGCAAAAGTGGGCTGACAATCTCATTAGATTACTAACTAAACATTAGTTATATATTCAACATGACATAAGCAGAGTTAGGACTCCTGGGGTGAGATAGTATGTGAGCAAACCTTGGTTTGAAAGCTTCGTAAGGGTTAATTTGCAGGTTAGTCCAACAGCTATGAACCATAGAGGTTAAACCGTCCGCAAAGCCGCTCAAACGACTAGTGTTGCATGAACAAATTACACAGAATGCATTTTTTATTGATTATCTGCATGATAAATACTTCATGCATTGCATACTTACGGAACTAGAGATCCAGGTGGATAAACCAGGTCACCAATCACCACATTGTCTAGATTCTTGAGTTGAATTTTTCTATATTCGAGTATTTTGAGTGCAATGAAGTCATACTTCACACTGATCACACAATTCATCAATAAGAGAATCAATCGTTCTTTGTCTGAATCCCAGAGATTAATTCTGAAATGACAACATTGAATGAATGTAAAAGCATGTAAAAGAGTTAAATACTCACTCTGTTAACAAATACTTTCCTACCAAAGCACCATCACCTTCAGTGATTATATCTGCAATACAATCACCAACTGCTTTATCTACTATTCCTTCCCGATAGATGAAATAATTGGTAGGTGTTTCTACTTGTAATGCAACTGCTGAGTGATTAACTGTCTTTAAGCCATGAAATGAATTCTTTGTACCTGTTGATAACTTTCTAACCAAAGGTGTGACTACAATTAATAACATTGATAAAGAACCCTCTAACACTATGAAGTTTAATGATGTATTAATACTTTTATCAGTAATATTGTTGAGAAGAGTCTTCGGCGTTGATTCCCTAAAGGAATCATTGGCATTGCATGTGGAATCTTTTAAACTTTCAAAAGATGATGTATCACTGCCATCACTCCGTAAACTTTTCTCCAAGTCTTCGCTTTTCGAAAAGTCTCGTGATATCTGCAGGGTACCGCGAAATTCACTCGGGATGTCGTCGTCCAATTCGTCCATCATTGTGAATATTTAATACTTAAACGAAGGCAATCCAAGGAACGACTACGTATGATTCGGTGTTTGTCACGTTTGTCAGGTTGATTTTGCACCTTTTTTTTGCACTGACAGCTGATATCAGTAATGAATGGGCGTGTGTCGTGCATTAATGGTTCGAGTGTTCGGGGCCTGCACGGATCTTGTGTTTACTTGTGTAAATTTCGAGGTAAAAACAACAAGGACATTGTGCAGGTGTGTCAGGAGAAGGAATAAATTCGTGCAGTATTTTCTGCGCCTACGGTTTATTCTACCAGCAATACAAGCTAAGACATGATATGTTGCCTATTTTAAAGATGAGATAGACGCGATATTCCTGATGATTTTCATTTGAAATTTTTAAATAAAATTGGAGTAGTATGTATGGTTGAGAAATTCTTTAATAAAAAATTACTAAATTTGCACTTTCTTGTTAAGAAAAAGACACAGTGAAAATTTTATTAAATATTTACGATAATTTGCTCTTTCAAATTTAAGAAGCATGGCTAATGGAGTCCGAGTGCTTGGTCGAACTTGAAGTTCAAATTAAATGCACAGAATGGAAAGCGTTATTTCTTCCAAAATATATCGTTGGTTTTTCATTTGTTGTTATAGGTTTTAAATAA
>JAODFX010000003.1:0-10434 GCA_027580035.1 Dorylogaster longipes | reverse complement strand
TGTTCGTAAAGAAAGTGAGTTTTCTGCATGTATTTTAAAGATGGCGGCTTCTATCTAACAATAAGATTATCACATGAACTCGTGGGCTGAAATTCGATACGTGGTGTTCCACTCGCCTCCAGAGGAATTTCGTCGCCTCCACGCGCGTTGTTAATCGGATTCGAAGCGATTACGATTCCTGCTCATCAGCGGAAAAGTGCGCTGTGGGGCAGCGTACGCGCGATGAGAAGCGTGTCAAGGTTGCCATTTCACAGAGGCTTCTCGGCGACGACGTCGAGTTTCATTGCTTAGCCGGCTCGAAAATCGATAAAACAATCTGACAATCTGATTGAACGCAACGACGCACGAGGCGAGAGAACAAGAAGAAGAAAAAAAAACGAACAGCTGCAAGTTGGCGAAAGTCGTAATTTGCAGCGAGGAGAGCGACGTTTAATCTCGCCGCACGCCTCGGGCGAACAGCGTGCAGATTTCCACCCATTTGCATATTGCGCATGCACGGCTGTCACATCAAGAGACCCAAGGCGTTCGTGAAATGAGTTTCGCCGGCCTAAAAATAGCGCAGGCGGCCTGCGTTTTGAGCGCACGACGCACAATTAGCACGTGGCATATGGAAAGCGATTCGTTCTTCCATTTGCTTCGGCGTTTCGCGACCAGATGTAAAAGTGCTTGCAGCACATAGCATATCTAAATTTATTTGATTTGGGGACACACACACGCATGAAGCAAGGCGTTAGTGGATGGTCATGCGCAACGTCATCGCCGGACCGTAGATGAGCATGCTGCGCAGCGTGCAGTAGGCGAGATAGAGGCAGGCTTGCGCACGTGCCACCTCCTCGATCGTTCGGCTTTCGTAGACGCGATTGACGCGACAGAACGACGTCATGGTGATCATGTTCGCCTCGGAGGTGAGCTCGAGCGTGCAGTTGTACGTCGGCGCAGTGCTGTTCGTCGCGAGCCAGAAGAGGACGAAGGCGTCCCGAGTATCCGGTGAGCCGCTGACCATCACCCAGAAGCAGTCCTCTTCGTCGGCGAGGAACGCATCGTCGCCAGCGGCTTCGATGCCGCGCACGAGGCTTACAATGCCGACGCACGCCGAGCAGCCGTATTGGATGCCACCGGCATTGAACGGCATGGCGATCTCATTGCCGCGATGCGTTCGCCAGCGTGGGATGTTGAAGTGCTCGTACTTGAAGTGGTCGCGGAAGGAGGAGATCGCGATGATCTTGCTGCAGCCATCGTGTGGGCAACGGATCGGTTTGCGGCTTGCGGCCAGCTCGACACCGCGTTCGGTCACGCCACCCCCGTCGC
Organism: Dorylogaster longipes; assembly: GCA_027580035.1. Classification (NCBI taxonomy): domain Eukaryota; kingdom Metazoa; phylum Arthropoda; class Insecta; order Coleoptera; family Staphylinidae; genus Dorylogaster; species Dorylogaster longipes. The sequence continues at coordinate 9,126 of JAODFX010000003.1, read as the reverse complement.
CGTAGCGTGTGCTGTGGGCGGATGCATGGGTTGGCAGACGCACATGCAGATTGTCGGTCGCCTTCAGCTGGTTGAGGCAGTAGAGCTTCTCTCGGGTGTTGCTCTCGAAAAGGTGCTTCAGCTTCTCGGTGGGCAGCTGGAAGAGCTCCTCGACGGTGACGAGGTCGACGGTGTTTGCAGTGCTACGTGCTGGCAACGGCGTAAGGTGTAGGTCGTAGCGGTATGGTCGGCCGATGCCTGGCTTAATCTTCAGCTTGCGCAGGAAGTCGGATGAGACGTCGTGCCGGTGGAATTGCTCCGAATTGCACTCGGGACACACGGGGACCACTACGAACAGGAAGCGCATTCCAACAGAAGTTGTGATATAGTAGTTTAATGCGATGAATTCAGAAATGTTAAAATTTTTTGTCCGATGAAAGAGCTGACGAAGTTATGCGACTTTAAAGTTGAACTTTTGAGGTTAGTAATGGGCTTTTACGTCGTTCTTTTACCGGATTAGTAAATTTACCCCAGGTAGTAATCACGGTATAAGTTTAGTCTTGCACTTACCTTCTTCGGTGACGAGCCGCTGGAAGCAGGCATAGCAGAGTGTGTGGCCGTAGTTGCACTTGTAAACCGGCGAGACGTCCGGCGTTCGCTTGCATGTTACGCAGGTGAGCAGCGTGAGCCAGTGCTCGGTGGGGCTGACTGATCGCGAAATCTTCATCGTCATGGCCGCCAGTCTCACGATTTCATTGCGGCTGCACTAGAAATTTGGATGGTGCGTGATTCTGCTTGAGTCTTCCGTGGGCGTAACACGTTTGACATTGTTTGCTGCGTCCGTCATCTGTCAATCACAGCCATCTTTCTATTGCGAGTTGTGATCTTCAATCAGACGATTGTGTGTGTGCGTTTGGTTGCATACAGTCTAGCATAGTATGTTCGCTATTATGGATGTCAAGATACCGATACCGGTATTTTCCATTCGGCAAAAGTGGGCAGTAACTCGCTAATCCGTTGATCGTTAATTAACGAAGTTAACAATCTGTTTAACGGATTCACTTTTAAGTTAACGCTTATGTTAACTTCCTGTAAATTGAAATTCGTTAACTTTAGTCCGTTTGTCTAGTTTTATAAGCCAAAGATCCAAATACGTTAACGGTTAACTTGCGTTAAATTTTCGAGAATTTAACTTTAACAATGTTAACTTTTTAAGTAACGAATTAACGATTAACGAAGTCAATTTTTGGATAAAGTGACCGACTGCTAGACTAATGTAACGGACAAAAAATTTACAGAAGTTAACATAAGCGTTGACATTTTTCGAAGTTAACTTAAAAGTTAATCTGTTAAGCAGATTATTAATTAAAGGATTAACGATTTAATGCTCAGATGCCCACTTTTGTTCGCAATCACAACGTCGACGATTGCGTTCTTATGCTTGACAGAGCAGCGTGGAAACGTGCGCACCAGCATCCGGAGCGGCGGCGTCGTCGGCCGATGGGCCTCGCCGGCATCCGGGCGGAAGGCAGGAGGCGTGCCGAGCATGCGGCACACCGGCTTCGGCAAGCTCGGCGGCCTCATCAACAACGCCGTCGGCGCAAACAAGCGCACGCAAGCAGGTGAGTGCGTGTGCGCGTGTGTGGTTAAGCCGGTCCTGCGCGGCGCTCGAGTGTGGCGCCCTCTGCGCTCGGCTCGCGCACGCGTGTGACGTCAGGCGACCACTTTATGCAAACGGTCCGCGTGAGACCGCCATTATTGCAATCGCGCAGCGCGTTCAAATAGAAAACACGCCGTCGTCGACGCCGACCGCCGACCGCCGTGCTCGTCGCCGAGCACCGGTCTCCGCTAGTGGCGAGGTGCGTGCGCGAGCCGTCCGTGCGTGCATGCGTGCGTTCGAACTGCTCGCCGCCCGAGCGTGCCATCATGGCCGGTAAGTGGTCATCCATGACCCCGATGCTGTGATATGTGACTCGTCTCGTGCGCCAACGGTTTGCCCGCTGAGTACTATGGAAGGTAAACGCGATCTCTTGCATTCTGCACGCACGCCGGTGTGCTCTGGCGGCGGCGGCGCGTTGGACGCCACGCCACGCCACGCTATGCTCTCCACCAGCACCAGCACGACGATGATGCGCACCACGCAAAAGCGTGTGCGAGTCGTGTTCTTGTGGTTGGACGGCGGCGTGCGTGCGTGCGACTTTGTTTAGTCGCAGCGATCGGCGTTTGTTTCTCGCCGCTGTCAGTTGCCGAGCTTTTTTCCTAACCTTGTACGCACTTCCCCGACTCGGCGCAAGTTGCTGGAGCTGATTGTCGTTGACGCAGCGACAGCTTTCAGTGCAGTGCGGTTGAGCTCAATTGACCAACATGTCTTCGGACTTTTATCCTGTTTCACCACTTCCTCAATATTTCAGACAGGCAAACGTCAAACACCGTCATTCCCATTCCATTCCAGTTCAAATACCAACCTGCAGTTGTAATGGATATGCTACTGCTCCCAGGCATGCTTCCTATCACCTAGGTACATATTTCGATTACCACTTGTGCAAGTTGTTCTTGCTGTCGTACTGCAGGGAGCGTTCATGTGTTGATATGTTGCAGGCAATGGAGATATTCAATGGTGCTTTTCCCAGGTGAAAGGAACGCTCGACGATGACGTGACGGAGGCGGACATCATCTCGTGCGTCGAGTTCAACCACGACGGCGAGCTGCTCGCGACGGGCGACAAGGGCGGACGCGTTGTGATCTTCCAGCGTGATCCGAGCTCGAAGGCGGCGCTGCCACGGCGCGGCGAGTACAACGTCTACTCGACGTTTCAGTCGCACGAGCCGGAGTTCGACTACCTCAAGAGCCTCGAGATCGAGGAGAAGATCAACAAGATCCGCTGGCTGAAGCGCAAGAATCCGGCGCACTTTCTGCTCTCGACGAACGACAAGACGATCAAGCTATGGAAGGTGTCGGAGCGCGACAAGAAGGTCGAGGGTTACAACACGCGCTCGGAGAGTGGCGTGCGTGTGGACCCGGCGAGCGTGCACGCGCTGCGCGTTCCCGTCATCAAGCCGATGGAGCTGATGGTCGAGGCGTCGCCGCGACGCATCTTCGCCAACGCGCACACCTACCACATCAACTCGATCTCGGTGAACTCCGACCAGGAGACGTACCTCTCCGCCGACGACTTGCGCATCAACCTCTGGAACCTCGAGATCACCGACCAGAGCTTCAACATCGTCGACATCAAGCCGACGAACATGGAGGAGCTCACCGAGGTGATCACCGCCGCCGAATTCCACCCGGTCGAGTGCAACCTCTTCGTCTACAGCAGCAGCAAGGGCACGATTCGGCTGTGCGACATGCGCGCGTCGGCGCTCTGCGATACGCACGCGAAGCTCTTCGAGGAGCCCGAGGACCCCACCAATCGCAGCTTCTTCTCCGAGATCATCTCGAGCATATCCGACGTCAAGCTGTCGAACTCCGGCCGCTACATGATCTCCCGCGACTACATGTCGGTCAAGGTGTGGGACCTGCACATGGAGAGCAAGCCGATTGAAACGTATTTGGTGAGTGTGTTGCAAATTCACTCGCCTCGTCTCGCTTCTACTTTCTTCCATCTGCAGGTGCACGAATACCTGCGGTCGAAGTTGTGCTCGCTGTATGAGAACGACTGCATCTTCGACAAGTTCGAGTGCTGCTGGAACGGCAACGACACGGCAATCATGACCGGCTCGTACAACAACTTCTTCCGCATGTTCGACCGCGCGACGAAGCGCGAGATCACGCTGGAGGCGTCGCGCGACATCGCCAAGCCGAAGACGATACTCAAGCCGCGCAAGGTGTGCGGCAGCGGCAAGAGGAAAAAGGACGAGATCAGCGTCGACAGCCTCGACTTCAACAAGAAGATCCTGCACACCGCCTGGCATCCCACCGAGAACATCATCGCCGTCGCGGCGACGAACAACCTCTTTTTGTTCCAAGACAAGTTCTAGCAACGTTTGCGTGCGCTACCACCGCATCCACTACTCGCCGCCGTCGCCACAGAAGAAGCTTTGCGTGCGCAGATTCGTGGTGGCGACGGCAGCGATACGTTGGCCACCACCGGCTGACGGCGTCGCCGTCTCGCGTTGCCGCTGGCGCTGCATCACTCACTGAACAATCTTGCAATAAGTGTTCACGTCGGCGGCGAATTGTTGCTCACGAGACGGCATCGATACCATAACTGTGCTAAGATTACCACTTAATTATCAAATAATCAAGACCATCGTATAATAAACCCCTCTCGATAGGTACACATTAATTACTTGTAGGAATTTAGTCATTTACGAACTAAGTAATTCGGAGACACCATCTTTCAGAACGAAGAGCAAATAAACTGTACATAGAGCACGCATCGTTATCGGAATATGTTTATCGTTTGCAAGCGCTTGGTGCACGCGAGATTGCGTTTGTGCTCATTCGGTTTTGCTTCGAATTCGTTGTTGTATGTTGATTGATGCGATTAATGTTCTTCATCGCTGACGACGATGACGATTTACGTTCAACGATAAGCACGACACAAGCCTCAAATGTTGTTCTGAACCAATGCCAAACGTTGATTTCTCTCGCACTCATACGAACTAGCAAACAAGTCTTCCGCAAGCAATCTGTAATCGCATGAAGAGCATTAATCGATGTTGTTGATAGCGCGCGCGCGATTAATTTGTTTATAGTCACACAGTGTGAATGGTGGAAATCAAAATATGGCGACCTATGCGGCACAAATCGAAGGGGATAGTATTCATGCATCATGAACGTGTACAAATTGTAAATACGGTTTAATAGTAAATTTTCTACATTTGCGTTTGTTACAAGACAAGGAATGATGAAGTGCGATGCGACGTGCGACGGTTCGTCGGCGACCTTAAGGACTCTGCGAGGAGATAGTTGTAGTGCTCGTTTTTGTTTCCTTTAATGCCACGATTTGAATGTCTGCTCTTGATTCGCGTTCGAACAATGAAGCACACGGCGAGAGAGAAATCACGCGCATCACTGTAATAATACTCATGTAGTCTAAGCAGCACGGCAGGAAAGTGCGCGACATGCAGATTTCAAGTAATTTAAGAACAAATGCGACAGCCTTTCAAGTGCCATGTAAACACGACTTGTAAAATGATGCCCTTAAACCTAAGCGGATGATTGATACATTTACTTACGTAAAATATTTATAACGACAAGCATGCATGCAAAAGGCAACGAGGACGCAAATCGAGTGGTGATTGATTTAGGCTCCCCCGCAATTGTATAGTCACACGCATCGACACGCCAGAAAGTAATCAAACATGTGAGTGAAACAATAATGATGTGCATTATCTGCGTGATTCTTGAAGCTCGTTTGGCAACTACCAATGTGCTAAGTTACTAATCGTTACTTGATTCTCTACTTTATGCATGTAGCATTGATTGATTGAGCAAGAATAAAGCGAGAGCAGCAGCAGGACGGGATGGACGGATGGAGTTGCGGACGAATCACCAAATTCGGACACCAAATAAGCACGTTGCTATTGTTATTAAGCCACTGGGGAATTGTTGAACACCCACACAACTTGTGAATACTGTACTTTTTATGTAAGACGAGTGAGTGATACGAATTTGAAGGAATCGTACCAATGCGCGAACGTTGATCCGTTGGCTATTCATACATTCCTCGCGCTAAATGGTTTGCTACGAAAGAAAATCTTGATAAATATTGTGCGTTTCACTTCACTTGCTTCCTCGCAATCGCTCCCTTAAGTGCTTACGCTAAGTAGCAAATTATTGGTCATCCCTTGCCCTTGAAACGTGTACGCTGCGCACAACGCTTCTGCTCATTCACTTTCCCACTCCTAAAACCTTCTTGCCGCATGCGGTGCGTCGGTTCTGTTGCCCGACGCTATTCCTGCTCGAGTAAGCGATGTAGCCAGTAAAGTTAAATTTAGACTGCAAGTTTGCAATCTCGCCGAAAGCCAAGAGTGCGACTTCCACGTCAAGATCGCGAGTTCAGTATTAGCAAAGCGTCAACAGGCACGAAGATGAATATCACCGTCATGCGCCTTGTCAAGGCTTTTGCACACAGTTTGCCACTCTGCAGCGCACGCAATTCCATCGTCAGCTCTGTGCGATTTAAGACGTACAAAAGGAGGTCTGGGGCTATTCTACCCGAGCCACCACGCACACCCTTTGGCATCGTCGGCGTGATCTGCACGGTTGTACCAGGCATTCTCATTGGAGCAACGATTAGTAAGTACATGGCATCATTCCTCGAAGAGAATGATCTGTTTGTGCCATCAGATGATGATGACGATGATGACTAAGCAGCCAGTGAATCCATGTGGCAATGGTGTATATTTGGAATCACTGACTAGGTTTGCATTTTACAATGCATTGTTATTCATTTGTTCATTCATTCTTAACAACTGTAAACATTCAACAATCACCCTTGTGATGTATTCATGATTAATAAACAGGTTCTAGTCAACATGCAATCTTTCTTGGCTGGGTTAGAGTATGAAAGAACATAGAGGCATATTCACTTTTATTTATTTTCTAAAAACAAGATATACTAACAAAAAAATTTCCCATATTGGCAAGTCAAAAAAATGCATTCAGTAACTGTGTGCAACTTCAGCTTGATGCTAATTGAATTTACAATGCAGGCCACCAGCTTGCTAAACTGGCATTCCTTTCACCGAGTACCAAAGAATTATTGATGCAATGGACTGTCTATTGAGCCAGCAAGCTCCAAATTTAATCTTGAATCATTGCTTCAGGGTGGTCCATGAGTTTATCTGGGCATTGGTGGCAGCAGTGAGCCACCAGCACCAGTCATGGCAGTGTTCGGACCCAAAAGAAGCTGAAACAGAATGTCACTCGATTGCTTGTACAAGTAAACTGTAGGGTAGGAAAGCAAGATCGCACCTGTTTCTGCTGATTTCGCTGCATTTCCTCTAGCTGAGCACGCTCCACCTCGAACATAACAGGTGCAAATAGAATTATTGATGTAGTGAACACAACCCAGACGGCGTTGCGCGAGAAGTTGTAGAGGGTCTTCACCCCATGGGCGGTGTTCGTCACAATCGTGTGCGTCGCCGTCCGCACGCTCTCAGGAAACATCTCGGTGAGGCCCCACAAGCGCTCGCTCACCGACTCGTCCGGCTGCAACGAGGTAAGTGTTAGGTTAGATGTTAGTGGGGCGCACTGCGGACCGGCGTCGCCTAGTTGAAGCGAACCTCATCATCCAAGTCGTTCTCGATCTCAGGCCGCTTCTCGGGTGTCACATCCTTCGCACTGTTCTCTTGGCTCTCCATACCGCTGTCGATATCTTCACCTGGTGCCATAGAAATGGTTGGATTAGTCTAGCGCTAAGTGCAAGTAAGTCGCGTGTGGGCCGGCGAGCGTTGCCGACTGCTCGTTTTCTGCCTGCCGCTGCTGCTGCTGCTGCTGCTGAACGCGCGACGAGCGCCTCCACATTTGCGAGTGCCCTTTGCGGCCACTCGGCGTTCGTCTGAATCGAAAATTCGATAAATGTCAACACTCTTGCATGGCCGCGAAGAATGCGCATGGCGCATGCGTGCGGCGGGGCGATTCATCGCGCGTTCAGTGCGCCTTGCAAATCGACAAAATTACCGTCAGTGTTTTGAATCGAATGTTCAAAATTTGCGTAGGATTGCCATACGAAAAGCGATCACATTGTGACAATTAATTTTAGAATTTACCTTTGTTTGTTTCGAGCGTGACGCTGATTTATTTCGTGCATACTCTTTGTAACAGCGCCAGATGGCGCTTGCGCGTTTGTGTGTGAAACAAAATTGTTCGTTGAGTTCGCTGAATTCGAATCGGTGGTGTTGTTTTGCTTGTTTGGCTTATTTTGTTTCTGCTGCGCCGTTTACTCCGTTTACTCCGTTTGTTGATTTTTTCCTCGAAGTAGGGAGGAAATAATACTTTCCACCCAATTGATTAATTACTTTACAAAGCAATTGTGGAAAGAACTCTTTTAGTTTTCATCTAGTGCTAGCCCTAGGAAGTACCAGATTAAAAGAATTCAACGATTACTGGCAACCGGTATGTCTTCATATTAATTTAAGGTAATTTTTATCCCGTCTTGGATGCATTAATCCGATTAATCCCTTACACATTTGCTTTCAAAGTTACTTTCATCGCCATCAAGAACTAGCATATTTAAATTAAACATAGAAGTGTTTGTAAGATATGTATAAATGTAGGTATTTACAAACTGTATAAACTAGGGGAATAACTAGCCAAACTCGTGAATTTCCCATTGGACGTTTTCGAATTTCATCGAAGGTTTATAATTATCAATATTACTAGAATTTTCAAACAGGCGTTACAACTTTCATTATATTTCCGAAACTAGTAACCCGATTTAAATATTCTTTTTTGATTCAAATAGAAGAAAAGCCGCTCTTTAAGGTAATTCTAATGTTTTTATTTTTGCAACAGCAGAATTGTTTCAAAAATGCGCTTACACTTAATCAATTTCTGAATAATTTTCAAACACGCGTTACAAATTTCATCATATTTCCGCAACCAATAACCCGATTTGAGTGTTTTATGTTGTGTCTAATAGAAGGAGAGCTGTTCTTTAACGTATTTTAAAAAATTTCATCATCTCCCATTCAGAAATGCTTCAAATTTTCACCTAAAATTGATGAATTTTTAAGAATCTTGTAAACTCGCCTTATAAATTTGGACATATTTCCGCAACTAATAACCCGATTTGAAGGTATTATATTGTTTCTAATAGAAGAAAAGTTGTTCTTTAATGTAGTTTTAGAAGTATCATTCTAGCATTCTCGGAAATGCTTCAAATATTAACCTAAAGTTGATCAATTTTTAAGAATCTTTTAAACTCGCCTTCTAAATTTGGGTATATTTCCGCAACCAATAACCTGATTTGAATGTTGTATATAGTTTCTAATAGAAGAAGAGTTGTTCTTTAACGTACTTTTAGCACTTTTATTGTGGCACTCTCGGAAATGCTTCAAATATTGACCTAAAGTTCATCAATTTTTAAGAATCTTGTAAACTCACCGTTTAAATTTGAGCATATTTCCGCAACTAATAACACGACTTGAATGTTTTATATAGTTTCTAATAGAAGAAGAGTTGTTCTTTAACGTA
>JAODFX010000002.1:115849-126108 GCA_027580035.1 Dorylogaster longipes | reverse complement strand
CTCTGGGTATGAAATCAGGACATATACAAGACTATCAGATCACTGCCTCCAGCATCTTCAGAACGCTCAACATGGACATGTGCAGCGGGGTTCGAGGCAAGGAGAGACAAACACAGCAGCGTTAGTGTGTAATCTGTAATTTTTCGTTAATAAGTCGATAGTTTTTCATTCATATAATTAATTATATAATCCATTCATGTGTATTCATCGGTTGCGCATCATCACCTCGCATCTCGAAAACGCCGATGTGCATGCGCGTTATCAAATACGTCCGCTCCGCTGGTTCTTGTTTGCTTTCTTTCTTTTTCTCTTGTTAAGGTGATCGATCAAGTAACGAAGTTATAATAATCAGGGGTATACAAGTAATACAATTAAGTGCACAATGTTCATTAGTCGCATTTGCATCAAAGTTTCGTTTTGCATTCGTTTCGTCTAGCGCGTTCTGCGAAAGTCCACAAAGTATGAAACTCGTTTGCCTTGCTGCCACGCTGCGTTTTGCGTTGCATACTGTATGCCCCTGACGTTCAGCTATACTCTGTGTATGTTTGCGTGTGCCTGCGACGGATGTTTATCAACTCTTTGTTTACGCATCCTCCTCTTCCGCTCGTTTATTTCATCTTAATAAGGAAAATTTACTAACTAACACCGATAAATATATTAATAGTACATTGTTTTCGGCTTCCGCATCGCATGGGCCGGGTGGTCTTCGCCGCATTCCTCCCCTTACTTTCATTAGATAATCGTTAACACACTAATGTAATCGCCTCCCAGTTTCTCGACGCGTCGCGGCCATGGTTGCCATGGCCGGCGCGCTCCACGTGCGAAATAACCCATTTAAAAATGTTCTCTACATAAATAGTAATAAATACGAATCGCACAATAGTGTTTTCCAACTCTCTGCGTCAATTAGATCAACTTCTAAGTAAGTACGAAGCAACCGTTTCATACTTTGTGACTTTGTTTGGTTTGTTCAATAAATTCTACGCCGTAGATGCGTTTTACATTACAATACATATAAGATAGATGTCGCTCGTCTTTTGTTTTGTTTATTACATTACTACTACGAACTTCGGCCAGCTTCCACCACCCTCCGTCGGCATTTGTTTCGGTTGTGGTTACGACGAACAGCCAGTTATTAAAGTTATTGATTGATTTTCTCCCATGTTCTCAATTCTCAATTTGTTACTGTGTGTTGTTAATCTTGTTGCACCGTACTATATAAACACTAACCATCGATCGAAACAAATATATTACAAAAATTTACACAATTATCTTTATCATTTATCATTAATATTTTAATTAATAATTAATTTAATATTATTTTTATATTTTTTTTTCTTTGTTTTTTTTTTCTTTCCATTACTTACGCTTCTGGCTTTTTTTTCGTGTTTGCTTCTACACTCAGTGTATCTCCTTATAGTTGAATATATCATTGAAATTTCTCCGACAAATTGATAAGACGCGAAATAAACGTTCATTTGTTTTTGCTCTTGTATTTCGATAGTACAATGAATATAGTATCAAGTAATATGTAAACGAAGTACATTTGTTGGTTGTGTCTCTCTCTATGAATGTGTTAGAACGTGTTGTAAGTAGAGAAGTTGTTGATTTTTGAGGGCCCGGCAGCCATCGAAAAGGGAAAAAGATGTTCGTGTGTGGAAAGTTGTAATTTTCGATAGTATTGGTATCATTACGTTTCTCTTTTGTTGTTGTTTTGGTATTACAGGACTGCAGCTTGCGACTTGCAACTGCGGCGGTGATCGTTTTTGTTTTTTTCTCTGTTGCTTTTGTTTACGGTATTTCGGCTCTTACTTGATCTGTTGACGTCTTCTTTATATATTAATATATTTTTTGTTTAGTAGTATTATTATAAATGGGCCGGGATGAAATAATGGAAAGCTGAAATGCAGACGGCGCACTCGTGCTGGTGGCGCTTCACTTCGAGGTCATCATGGTAACAAACTCTGCAACAGAAAGAAGAGTTGATTGGTGTGGGGGCGATTCGCAAATGCTTTTCGCACGAACAGGCGACGCCACAATACGAACAATTTACGAACGTAGATCAACAAAGACACCCCACACAGAAACGCGCGCGCGCACAGCCCCCGACGACGAAGTGGGACAATTTGCACAACAAAATGGCCGCCGCCACCGCCATGCAGCACGGCAGCGTTGCGCCCTAATCTCTTGAAACCTACTCGAAATTTATGAATTTGCGTTGGCGATCTACGCGCAGAGAGCCCACACTCTAGGAGTTAGCTTTCGGATTAGCATAAGTTCGGGTATTTGCAGATGAACTCGTAAAACGGGGGAGAGTCGTCGCGCAACCACGTCATGCAGCGAATTCCAACGAATTCCAAATAGCCAGCAAGCAAAAGCACGCAAGAGAATGCGGTTTGTGACGGATGTGGTCGTAAAAAAGCTTCCAGCACGCCCTTTCCGCAGGCCCGGATATGTATTTGTCACTTGGCTGGAGTATCGCTCGAATTGCGTATGCAATTAACATATATCAGATGGTTATCAGCAGAGTGCGTGCATGCAAGCGGTGGGATTTATAGGCAATGCGCTTGCTGGCAGCGTGGTTGTTAAGTTAAACGAACAATCAAGCAACAAGATCGTGATTCGGATGCGAAGGTGTTGTTAGCGGTGTAGAAAGAAAACTACAAGCTACGAGACTGACCAGCTTGAAGCTTTTGCGGACGCATAGCGATTGAAAACAATCAGCGCAAGCGTGCGGAAATCTGCAAGAGAGAGAAACAGAAAGGAACACAGCACGCTACGGATTCTCACATCGCAATCATAGTCGCACAATGGCGTACGCCATTGCGAGAGATAAAAGCAATCTAAACGGCTGAGCACTTATTGCGGTCGTACTGAAACTTTCATATGAATAAAGAGTCGAATGCACATAAACATACACACACATAAAAAAAAACGACGCCACGCGAGAGAGGGACGATAAAAGGTCAGTAGTCACTAGACGGCAGAGCGCAAGAAAATGCAATGCTAAAAATGGCCTTCGCACATTTTCCAGCGCAGTTGGAGAAAATTGTGTCATGAAATTTACGTGCGCGTCACGCGCATGCGCATCCCCTGCAAAGGCAATAGCCTCGACCACCACCACCACCGCCGCCGCCGCGCAGGCGATGGCAAAGGGGTGGCTTGGCGGACGCGCCGGGCCACACCCTCGCTGCGACACGATCGTGGTGGTGGTGGGTGCATAGCGCCGCGCATAACATTTCGCCGCCCCCGAAAATGCTTCCCAGCCACTCACCCCCGCATACACTTGTTTTTTTCTCGCGAGAATGCCAAAAATTGCGCCGTCGCGCCTCGCTTTGTCAGTTCGTCGAGCTGCCCCCCTGCCGCCCCTCCGAATCAATGCGTGGGAGCGTTTTGCGTTCGCACTCCAAAGAGATAGCGTGATAGCACCACTGCAAAAGTCAAGCGAGCACGCCAAGGACAAAGGACACGAAAGCGGCGTGGATCGCGATTCACACACGCCCAACCGAAGAAACACTGTCCGCTCCACAAAGTGCAAAAAAAACTTAATGGCAGCGAAAGCATGGAGCGAGCCGGAACAAGAAAGTTTCTCGATGCGACAAAGCACACACAAAAAAAAACACACCTTTGAAGCCAGGCTGTAGTACATACACACACGTTATAGAACGGGGCGCAGGCGGGAGGCAAAAGGCGAAAAGACAAAGAGAAAATTGATCGTTCGGCAGGAAAGTTAAAAATTGCGTTCGTTACGAATAAAAAGCGGAGAAAGAGAGAAAAGGTAATTCCAGCAAGCACTTTGCACTTGCGTGCACTTTGCGTGAGGAAAGCAACTAACCAATAGCATTGTGAGGCGAAGAAAGGCAAGTAAACAAAGTCGAAATACAGAGTAAGAGAATAAGCGTAAGAGTAAGTGCACCAACGAACACCACGACACGTTCGCCGCCCCCAATCAATGACCTCCGACTGACCTTCGTAATTGACCTGGCCGTCGCCGTCGATGTCGGCCTCCCGGATCATCTCATCGACCTCCTCGTCGGTGAGCTTCTCGCCGAGGTTGGTCATCACGTGGCGCAGCTCCGCCGCCGAGATGAAGCCGTTGCCGTCCTTGTCGAAGACGCGGAACGCCTCGCGGATCTCCTCCTCGCTGTCGGTGTCTTTCATTTTGCGCGCCATCATCGTCAGGAATTCGGGGAAATCGATCGTGCCATTGCCTAGAAAACACACAACAACGCAGCAGTAGTGCGCATCCTGTGACAGCAGCAGGACGAGAAGAAGAAAATTGCAGCGAACATCCCATTGTAATTATGTTATAAAAGTGGAGCGTTTACAGCAGTCGTCGTCGTCGCCACCGCCGCCACTGCTGCCTGGGGGCAGGCGGGGGTGGAGCTGCCAAGCGAAAAATCAATATCGTTCATTCATGAAACGAACACGTCCACCAACCCGCCGCCGCCGCCGCATCCTGCATAAACATTTTCGGCAGCAATTAGCAGCGAATTATTGGGAATGAGGGCGATCTGCATCTAGCCAAAGTAAAGATCGTTCCGACAACAATGCGGATAATAACTGCGCCAGCGTGCAATTTGGCCATTTCTTGGCAATCGTAATTACGAGCGCGCCGTGAGCGCGTTTTGTAATCAACGTATTAATAAACCTTCAACGCGCAGCAGATCTCGTCAGCGAGTTCTCTCTCTCTCGCGCCAAGCGCATTGTCACCGCACAGCGACAAGAGGAAATACACATGTCGACGGGCGCGCATCGATTATTAGTTTGCCGACTGCCGGCGCTGCTGAGTGACATCATTATAACAATATACGTACGAACGAACATGTTTGCGCTGAAATGACCGTTTCGAAAACGCAAAAGAAAAAAAACACCATAAGCGCGAACCCATGTACCATGTGCACAGACGCACATGACTTAATGACGTGCGCACGCTTATTGTGGGCGAAATAAACACATACTCTCGATTCACGCTCCGGTGGTCGCCAAATGTATATGCGAACACACTCTTTTATCACGAATTGCGCTGACGAATGGGTAATTCTCGACGCCCGAACAAGAAACGGATACGAAACAAATTCCAGCCAATCGCGTATGATTTCTGCGATTGCGTAAACGGAGTATTAATTATTGGAATCCGACATTATTCGGCGTAATAACGAGATACGCGTTTTGCGAGGCGCACAACAACAACAAACGTGGAAATATCGCGCGTTATTACTCATTGTGCATCCTTTTATATCAAATCCGTTCTATTAATAGCGCAACGGTGCAAGTCCAGTCAGCCGGCAGTGCGCACTGCGCATCGCATTCGCGTTGCGTTTGCGAATGAATGCGCATATCCACTTTGTCGCTTCCGACTCTTCTTTTTTTTTTTCGTCTGCCTCCAACGTCGCTCAAACAAAACTGTTTGCGTGCGGCCTGGTGGCTGCCGGCTTACCTCACGGCAAAAGTGTTGACCGAACGACTCTCGCCGAAATGGTATCAGCCGATAGATAAACACGATTAACCTCTATTTGAATCCGCTGGTTGGTTGTGCAATCGAGTATCGCGCAATGGGGATGATGCTGATGATGACGACGACGACTGCGGGTGGGAGGAAGAGAGCGCATTTACCGTCAGCGTCGACCTCATTGATCATATCCTGCAGCTCCGCCTCGGTGGGGTTCTGGCCGAGCGATCGCATCACCGTGCCGAGCTCTTTCGTGGTGATCGTGCCATCGCCGTCCTTGTCGAAGAGCGAGAACGCCTCCTTGAACTCGGCGATTTGCTCCTCAGTCAGTTGATCGGCCTACAAGCAAAAGCAGACACGGCGACGATGCGCCGACCATTAGCTCGGATCGATTTATTTGTAAATACTAGTCGCGCAACAAACTGACCACGCCATATCACACCGCACGTCGATTGTCTTTTGTTTTTTTGTCAATAGCGAGCCGTGATGCGTGTTGGGTTGTCTAGCATTGCAACACGTCCATCCTCCCCCTGGCGAGGGCAGCCAGCAGCAGCCCTTCGTACACACGACGCGGCACGGAAAAGCAACAGATCAATAATACACGTACGCCGCACACGCTATGCGTGAGCGACGCGCAACGTACGTGTACGTACGTCGGAAACGAAATTTCGATTTGTATTTTTACGACAATCGTCGGCTCGACGACGCTGTCCACAGCACTTGACGCTTTCTTCCCCCTATCGATTTCCACTCGTCAGCAAGCGTCGCTCGTTTGTTTTCGCCCTTGTTGTCTCAATCTTCTAGAACGTTGACTGCAACTGTTGATCGGCAAGGTGTGTGTGCGTGCGCATGTATACAAACGCACGACGCACAAAACGCCGCAATAGCGAACGCGTTACCGCATTGCGGTAAAAATATGTGCACGGCATCCCGGCGCGCACCGCACCACAAATTCCTCACCGCGACCACGAACAACCTTCGACCGGTGTTTTCGGTTGCCTAGCACGCAACGGACGACGAAAAAACGGAACGTTTTGCGGGCGTCGTAGGGCACGCGGCATGAAAATACGAGGTGCGAACGACGCACTGGTCATCGCTGAACCGATTGCGGCATTCGATGGCTGTAAGGAGTCGCTCACCATTTCGATTCGTTAGGATTTCGTGCGGGACGTCGCTCCGGCTCCGGCTCGTTACTCGCTGCTGCTCGCTGCCGAGCTGCGTGCGTGTGTGCTCGTTGCTGGGTGTGTGAGTGTCCTGGCTCTGTTGGTCGCCGCTGCTGCTGCTGCTGCTGCTCTCCGACGCGCTGCGTCGTTCGGCGTTGCTGCACTGCGGGCGCTCGGCACGATTGTCGCTTCTTGGTCGGGCGTAGCGTGCGCGCTTTGTAATCCCAATCGGCGTCGGCCTCGCGTTACTCCGAACTGTTACACCGACGACGAGACGACGGCGGCGGTGACAGCGACGGCAACGAACGCAGCGACGTGCAATCAACAACTGACCGACTGGCGAGCCGAGCGCCGAGCGTCGCTGCGGCGGGTTTGACAGCCTGCGCTGCGGGTCGCGTCGGCGGCGCTCGTGCGCGATCGCCGCGGCGCTAAATTCAAGCTGCACACGCGTGCGAGAGAGCACGCACGAGCGCTGTGCGGCAAGGCTGCGCAACCGACACCGCGGCGGATTCCTACGCCAAGCTCCGATTCAACGATGTTTTGCGCATGAAAACCAGCCGTGTGGAGAGTGATATGCATGGCAATTGCTTCATTCGTGTATTGTGCATTGCCTTATGGTGGTTGGGGAAGGGAATTGAGGGTGTTGGAAACGTTATTTTGAATTTCGACTGGGACTATTTTTTGGTTCGCCGGTGGCGTTGTCGTGATGGTGGTGGGAGACGGCGCTGCGGCAGTCGGTCGGGTGCGGCATGCTCGCTTCGCCGGCCGCGGCGTGCGCCGATTGGCCAGCGCGCACCTGCAATGCGTCAATCGGGGAAACTCGGTTTGTCGCGTCGCGGGTCGCAGCCGCGGCCGCACTCGGCGCAGCACTCCGCAGCACTCCGCAGCGTGTCGCTGGCGGTGGCGCAGCGGTACGCCAAAGCCCTGCACGAGAGCATCCGCAGCGTGCGCGTCGTGGTGGAGTGAAGTCACGCGCTCTGCATTGCTGTCGAACTCTTGTCGGCTGCGAAATCTGTTAAATAATGCATCGACCAACAGTGCCACCCTTTCCATGGTAAACAACCAAGAAACAAATGAACGCGTTGACAAATTGTCAAATTTCAATTCAAAAACAACAAACTAAGGTCTTTTTTGCTTGAATTCGCGTTCACGTTATTTTCGTTGAGGTTTTTATTTCAAAATTGTGTCTAATATTGATATACCAAAAAGTTTTGCATTTGCAGAACAAGTAAAACTTTTAATCGAATATCATCATAGGCAACTCAACTAGCATCAAAACTTCGACTAACAAAACATTACATTTTGTAAAATCTTTTTGCTTCTCAGATTTCCTCCTTTATTAGAAAAATATATAATCTAAATAATAAGAATTTTAAGTTTAATAGCACTTTTTCTAATTATTTGAAGTTATTTGTGAAATCGTATTAGGCAACTTCAACAACACATTTGAGAACTTCTTTGGTCAATTGCAAAAAGATAAGAAAGAAAAATAAAACGTTCTAAAACACTAATCGTGATTATTTCGAAGTTCTTAGAACACTTTCACACAATTTGCTGAAGTAAGTGCTCTGCAGTTGCTTTGTTGCACCTTTGTTTTTGCAAGGGTTTTTATTTCCTCACCATTCGCAAGTGTTAATTAGCAAAATGCATCCAATGTGGAGTATATGCAAGCTCTTTCACTTTTCTCAATCAATACGCGTTCAAAAAAGTGCAAACGGTTAAGTTTTCAATCGAATTAGGCAACGGAAGTATCAGAGAGAAAAACTGTAACAGTCGTAAATTTGTTTTTGAATCCATTTCGTACGAACTTTTCGCTGACTTTTAGCGTTGCTATTAGCAACATATAACTAGGACTGGGAGAAACATTCATTCGATGCAAAGAGCATCAACACTGCGAACAGTTTTTATTCGAGTTAGGCAACTGCAAGCGCACGCTCCTCAAAACCGCAACGCGTTAAACAACTTTTGTTTTGCGTTTGCCTGTCGTTGACGTGTTTCAACTTGGTCTCGACGATATGTCAATGTACAGGTCAAAGATGTTTGCGCGCAGCGCGATATTTCGTTATTTGCGCAAATCGAGATTTACGATTGTCTTGCGTGTTGCTGGGGGAACGCTCGCGAGCAACCGAGTTGAGGGGTGTGTTGCGCTACATTCGATGGGGGACCCGAATATTGGTCGGCATTTGTCGCCGTTTTGTAGTTCGTCGAAAGTCCATTGGTGGCACTGATATCGCGTCAGCTTGATGTACTTTTCAGGGCCGAATTTATCCTCCGGATGAGCAAAAATGCAGCAACATTTTGTAATTGAAATCTTCGTTTTTACAATTGAATAGCGTAAGAATAAAAGCAAGTAAATCAAACAATGTCGGGTTTTTAACAAAGACATTAATTTGGAAATTTGACTAATTTAATATTTCAGAATGAATTATTAGGATTTAATTTTTCTACTGCATTGCAATTTCAATAGATTAAAAACAACACATTTAATTTGATTTAATTTTATGTCAAGAGTTATAACAAGAAAAATAAAATAAAATACGATCTGTCAATGATGTCAGTGACGACAAAACGATTCGCTTTACTCCCATGTGGGTGCAATTCAATTCAATCAACTCCAAGCAATATTTATGACTCGTGTTTACGAGTGTTTACTGCACGATTGCGCTATGAGCTTCGCAAAGGACATGGATTAATCTTTACGGTAGGCAACCAAACAACCAAGAAACTGTTGAATACGCGAACAAGTTGTCAAGGCATAATCATTTTCATATGCAATTTCGCTGCAACGTGCAAAAGCAAAGTTGAATCGTAATGTAGCGCGTTTAAATGTCCGGAAGCGTCGATTCGGGCAAATCTGCCGTTGATGTGCATAGTTGGTTGCAGACAGGAAAGTAAATTAACCTTCCGGCGGTCGCAGGTGGGCTTGCCATATACATGTGTGAGGTGAAAATTGTTCGATAACTGTCGGTTGGCACGCGATACGAATGCGAATGCGTATCTCACCTACTGAGTGTTCCGAAAAACATTTACCTCAGTCACTTGTATCTAATATAAAATATAAGTTTAGGTACAAAATTGAATCTCCACCGTTGTTACATCTTAGTTCGAGTGTCATTGTACAATTTGAAAATTTACAAATGGCAAATTAATATTTCCTTCTATGACTTGCGTTGAAAAAAATCGATTTTTCTTTTTTTACTTAAAAAAAATCTCTAAGGTTTCAATTAATAAGAGATTTAAATGTCTTAAGACTTGGTATATTATTTAATTATTTAGTTAGTTGTAGTTTATTGTTTTATTTTTTTGCATTTTCCCGTAACAGGAAAGTTTTTATCGTTAAATACACATAACTCACATACTATAAAAAATAGATGGATAATTTTTTGGAAATATATATATTATTTTATGCTCTAAATAGTTGGTGAAGATTTATTATTGTGCAATGTATGGTGTTGGAATAAAAAATTTAATTACGTGGAAAATTTGCACAAAAATGAAGTCATAATTTTGAATAAATTTTCTGCAAAAGAAGAAACACAAATTAGTTATAATTATTCACCGGTTATCTCAAATGATGTATTAAGAATTTTAGGATTTTAAATTTTTTGCATAGAAAATTTTAAAATTTTATTAACAGTAAACGA
>JAODFX010000002.1:105071-115749 GCA_027580035.1 Dorylogaster longipes | reverse complement strand
AAAAGTACGATGTATCGCATCCAGTCGTTGCGAAACGCACCGGGCAGCACGAAACTAAAAGATATTTAAAACTATGTACAATTCTTGTTTTCGTCATTCAATGATTGAAATCAATTGCTTGGACTCTCTCTCTCTCTCTCTCGTTGTGTCATGCTGCATGTGTGTGTGTTATCTACATATGAACACAGGAAAAATGCTTTTCAAACAATGCTTTCCAGCGCATGCGATGCCTGAAATAATGCTCCGCGAATGGTACGTATATTCTCCAATTGATGAATGCGTGTGCGTCCCGGTTGAGTTTGTGCGCTGTGCTTCTTTGCGCTAGTTTGTGGCGTTGTCTCTGTTTGGGAGTTTTGTGTATACTGGGCGATTTCATCGCACGATTGTTTCTGTACAATGCCTCGTGTCATGCCACGTCAATTTCCTCCGCCGCTGCTAGTAAATAAATTTAATCTAGAATATCATCTGGTCGCCAAAATGGCGACGTTGCGCCACCGAACAACACGCCTAATCTAAGCTATTTACACTAAACATAAGTATGATATTTTCATGCATTTGATCATTCGCGTGATGGTAGAGTACCCTACCTACATCGATTGCGAGTGTCGTGTCCCTTGTCGTCTTCGTCCCCGCACCCACGCCACAAAAGAAAACGAGAAAAGCTGAGACCATTAAATAAATACGAAGACGCTGCGAGCGCAAAGCGTCTTAAAGGTAGACCGCCTCGGAGCCTTTGTTGGCCTGGTGGCCGGCGGACAAGTACGTCGCCGTCGTGGGGCTCGTCACGTTCTCCGACCAGTCGGAGTGCGGTGAGTTGGTCCACGGGCTGTCCGGGCTCGGCGTCGCGAAGCTGTCGATGCTCAAGTGATGCGGCGACGCGTCCGAATGCTGGGATGGTGGCGTCATGTAGTAGTTCGTCTGCGCGAACTGCGCCGGATTGAGAGTGGCTGGTGTGGAGCCGCCGCCGCTGGAAGCGCTGCTTCCACCTCCTACACCGCCGCCAGCAGCACCCACGGCGACGGCGGAGGCGTTGGTAGCACCTCCTCCACCTGCAGCACCAATGCCACCGGCCGAAAGTGGCGTGTAGGTCATCTCGACCGATGCCTGGCTGAAGTCGAAGCCCATCTGCAGCGCCTGGTTCTGCGGGATGCCGCCGTGCTTCTGCTGCGTGGCGGCCCGCATCGCGGCGATGTGCGTGGGGCTCGTCGGCAGGCAAGGGCGCGTCTTCGCCGGCGATGGCGAGCCGTTGTACGCCTGCGGCGACATCGACATGTTCGACTGCACCGAGTGCGGTGGCGACTGGTTTGAGTAGGGTGGACTGAGCGTGT
Organism: Dorylogaster longipes; assembly: GCA_027580035.1. Lineage (NCBI taxonomy): Eukaryota > Metazoa > Arthropoda > Insecta > Coleoptera > Staphylinidae > Dorylogaster > Dorylogaster longipes. The sequence goes on along the minus strand of JAODFX010000002.1, from coordinate 114,421 downwards.
TCGGCTGCATATGTCGGCCGCCTCCACCTCCGCCTCCACCGCCGCCACCCGGCTGTAGCAGCTGGTCCTGGAAGTTCAGTGGGAAGGGGTAGTTGTCGAGCGCGACGAGACTGTGCAACTGATGGCCACCGCCTGCACCAACGGGCGGCCCACCGCCCATGCTTCCCCCGTTCTTTATCACATCGTCGTAGCTGGGCGGCTGCTTGCTGCCGAGGCGCGCGTCCATCGTCGGCAGCGACATGTTCGAATAGTGCGTGGCGGTGTCGTACGGGCTGGGCAGGCTCGCCATCGGCGACTCCACCGGACTGAGCGTGGCGGTGAGCGAGTCCAGGCCCTGGATCTCAGCCGGCTGGATGCCATTGCACGGCTTCTTGCTCGCCTTCTTCACGCTCGGCTTGCGGCGCACGCTGCCGGTGTGCGCGCCCTCCACCTGCGGGCTTGTCGGCCCGTTGTTGCTCTTGCTCGGGCGCTTCGACTTCTGCCGCTTGGGCAATATCACGGTGGGGTGCTGGATGAGCTGGCCGGTTTGCGAACCTAAACAGGAGGCGACTAGTTGGATTAGTTGGCTTATATTCCAATTCAAATAAATAAGCCACTTACACATGATTGAGTTGTTCGGCATGACGTTCACCATCTGTGGACTGCGAGGGTGGTGCTCCTCTAGAAGTTGCACAATGTCATGGTGCAGTCGCTCGCTGGCGACGTCGCGCGGCAGGCGGTCCATGTGATCGGTGATCTCGCGATTGGCGTAAGCCTCCAGGAGTGCTTTGCACGCCTGGTAGGAGCCTTCGCGTGCCGCTAGGAACAACGGCGTCTCATCCTAGAAAAATCCGCAAGCATGAAACCATATTCAGATCGTTGCGCTAGATCTGTACGTACTTTGTCATTTTGGGCATCGCGATTCGCACCATGCGCGAGGAGAATGTTAACAGCCTCCACGTTGTTGACAGCGGCGGCCCAATGAATGGCCGTCTTGCCGGTGTTATCCGCTGCGTTAATATCCGCCTCCGCCCCGATTAAATCCTGCACCATGCCTTCGATGGCAAGGCGTGCGGCAAGGATCAATGGCGTGGTGCCCTCGTGCATCCTTGCGTTCAGGTTAGTCGCGCGGTTGCGGAGCAGGATCTGGAAGACACCCAGGGCATCAGCGGCCACTGCCGTGTGCAATGGTGTGCGGCCGGTGTTATCCTGCGCGTTCGCGTCGGCTCCAGCGTCGAGAAGACGCTTCGCAGCATCGGCACGTGCAAAACGCGCCGCGAGATGCAGACTTGTTTCGCCCGTCTTATCCATGGCGGCGTTCAGCTCTGCGCCCTGCGCGACCAAATCCTGGATGACGGCGCCGGCGGCATCGTCCTCGTCGTCTTCGCCGGTCTCCAGGCCGCCACCGCGCACCGACGCTAACATGATCGCCGTCATGCCGCAAGGGCCACGTGCGTTGATGTCCGCCACATCGCTGTTCTGCGGCGGTGTGAGCAGCACCGAGGGACGAACATCTGCCGCATCCATCTGGAGTTGCGTCCAGGGGCGTGCATCCGTCTCCTCGTAGTCGGTGATGACGGTGTGGTCGCTCTGATAGCCGGCCTCCATGCCACGCATACGTTTCGGCTGCGGCATCTCCGACTCGTCGTCGCTCCACTGCTGCTGGTGGTGATGGTGATTATGGTGGTTGTGGTGGAGATGATGTCCTGCGCCACCACCGCCACCGCCGCCGCCCATCTGCTGCCCGACCATGTGCGGCACGTCCATCATCGAGGGGTGGTTGAGGTTGCGCATTTCCTGCCCGTCGGGTCCACGTCGCCGCGACGATCTTCGGCTGGTGTTCGACGCCGCGAAGAAACCGTCTGGAAACCACGTCACGCCTGCAGCGCGCTTGCGCTGCGTCTGCACGACGATGGCGACCACCATGCAGAGCACGACCACCAGGAGAATGCCGAGTATAACGAACTTGGCGTTCGTCGGCGTATCAGCGACGAAGTCGCCCTGGGATCCGTCTACCTTCCAGATGGGAAACGATTTGGACAGCGTGTGCTTAGACGCGGTGGCTGCGAGGAACTCGGCGGCCGCCTCCGCCGTCTGGAAGCACGTCTCCGAGGTGATGATCGATGTGCATTTGCGATTGTCGATCTGCAAGTAGACTTCGACGCCCGTCTGCTCGGTGAAACCAATGTTGTACTTGCGCCGATAGGCTGGGTCGTCGAGGCCGGGCGTGGGGCCACGCCACGGGAAGATGATTTCGTTGCCGAGCGCATCCAGCTTTATCGTGACGGTCGTGCGCAGCTGGTGGCTCGTATCGCGTAGGAACGCCACCTTGTTCTTCTTGAACGCCTCCGGATCCATGAGGATCGTGACACGCAGCACGCCTTCAGCGACCTGCGGCGGTGCCTTCTCGCAATCAAGCCCATCCCAATTGCACTCGGCATTGTTGCAGCCGTAGTCACAGTACCCGTTCGCGTAGTGGCTCTCGCAGTAAGCGTTGTAGATGGGATTGCAGGGTTGCAGCGTCTTCTCGCAGTCGCGCCCGTCGAAGAGACACTCTTGGTTGTTGCACTCCTCGTTGCAGACGCCGTCCATGAAGGCGTGCGAGCAAGTGATGGGTGCGGAGCAGTTCGCCCAGGGATTGTTCACACCAAGGGAGCAATCGTTACCGTCGAAGTCGCACGCGTACTTGTTGCACTCCTCGTCACATTTGCGATTTCCACGCTTGATCGCGCACTGGTTCTGCGCGCACTGCTTGCGTTGAATCTCCAGGTCTACAGCATATGCCGGGATGGGTGGCGCACCATTGGACGCCACCGGAGTGTAACCAATACCGCCGGGGAAGGCGCTATCGTAGAGGTCACAGTTCTTGCCGTTGTGCTTAGGCGGGCAGTAGCAAACGTAATCGCCGAAGCGGTTCTGGCACGCTGCGTCCTCGTGTTTGCACGGATTCGACTTGCACTCGTCCATCGTGTCCAGCTCGCAGTTGACGCCGGCAACTCCTGCGGGACAGTCGCAAATGTAGCCTCCACCTCCATTGCTGCCGCTACCGCTATTGCCGTCGGTCATGCGACACGTGCCGCGATTCTGACACGGGCTGCTTTCGCAGTCGAAACCAGAGAATTCGCAGTTCTTGCCGTAGTAGCCGTTTGGGCAAGCGCAATCGCGGCCGGCGTGGATCTCTGTGCAGACGCCGCCATTTTGGCATGGCGCCTTCGTGCAGAAGTCCACCTTGCTCTCGCAATGGCGGCCCATGTAGCCGTTCTTGCAGTTGCAGTGGTAGTCGTTGACCAGCTGCACGCAGTCGAGCGTGCCGGGTGTCGCGCACGGGTTCGAAAGACACTCGTTGATGTCGCCTTCGCAGCGCGGCCCCACGTACCCCGGGGGACAGACGCACTCGAAGCCACCGACGCGGTCGACGCATGTGCCGTTGTTGTGGCACGCGTCGCTCTTGCAGTCGTCGATGTTCACCTCGCAGATGATGCCGAGCGTGCCCGACGGGCACGAGCACTGGAAGTTGTCGACGAGGTCGTGGCAGGTGCCTCCATTCTGGCACGGATTGATCTTGCAGTCGTCGACGTTCAGCTCGCAGTTCTGCCCCTGGAAGCCCTTCGTGCAGAGGCACGTGTACGAGTTGATGAGGTCCTTGCACGTGGCACCGTTCTGGCACGGCGCCGACTCGCACTCGTTAATCTCCACCTGGCAGTACGAGCCGGTGTAGCCGTCGGTGCACTGGCAGCGATGCGAGTTGCCAATGTCCGCACACGTTCCGTTGTTGCAGAGCTGCTTGTGCGGAATGCCCTTGCGCAGCGCCGCGTTCTTGCAGCTAACCATCTCGACATCGCACACCTTGCCCGTCCAGCCCGGTGCACAGTTGCAGTGGTACTGGTTCTTGCGTTGTTGGCACGTCGCTTCGTTCTCGCACGGGTTCGTGCTACACCAGTCCACGTACTCGCGACAGTCCTTGCCCGCATACCCATACGGGCAGTGACACGTGTACTCCATGATGCGGTCCTGGCACGTGGCACCATTCGCGCACGGCAAGCTGTCGCAGAGGTTGATGCGGTTCTGGCAGTTCGAGCCGGTAAAGCCCGGCTGGCAGATGCACGTGTACGAGTTGATGCCATCGATGCACGTGCCACCATTCATGCAAGAACTCGTCGTACAGTCGTCATCGTTGATCTGGCATGTGATGCCGGAGAAGCCCAGCGGGCAGGTACACGTGTACGAGTCGACATACTGATTGCACGTGGCACCGTTGTGGCAGGGATTCGAAAGACACTCGTCGATGTCGACCTCGCAGTGTTTGCCCTTGAATCCTGCCACGCAGAGACACTCGTAGTCACCGATATCATCCAAGCACGTACCGCCATTTTGACATGGAACTAACAAAAACAAAACATATTGAAAACAAATGAGGTTCGACCATGTTAGGCTAACTTACACGAGGCGCAATCATCGGTGTTGATGTTGCAATCCTTGCCCTCGTAGCCCAGGGCGCAGATGCACTGGTAACTGCCATCGGTGTTCTTGCACGTGGCACCATTGCGGCAGGGAGCCGAGTTGAGGCACTCGTTGACGTCCTGTTCGCAGAGGCGGCCCGTGTAACCGACGCTGCACGTGCACGCAAAGTCAAGGAAATTGGCACTCGGCGAGCAGCGTGCACCGTGGCGACATTTGTTCGGTGCGCAAGGGTCAAGTCGCTCCTGGCACTCGCGGCCGGCGTACGGCAGTTTGCAGACGCACTTGTAGTTGTTCACCTGGTCGATGCAAGTGCCGCCGTTCTTGCACGGGCTGAACGCGCAGTCGTCGACGTTCGTCTCGCAGTTGACACCGGCGTAGCCCGGCTGGCAGTCGCACGTGTACGAGGCAAGATGGTCGCGACAGACGCCGCCATGTTGGCATGGATTCGACGCGCACTCGTCGATGTTGTGCTCGCACTGGCGGCCATTGTAGCCAGGCAGACAGTGGCAGATAAACTGCGAGACGCCATCTTCGCAGCTACCGCCATGTCGGCAGGGATTCGACTTGCACTCGTCGACGTCGGAGAGGCATCGTGCGTCGTAGTATCCACGTGGGCATTCGCAGCGGAAGCCGTTGACGAGATCGATGCAGACGCCACTGTTCGCGCACGGATTCGACGCGCATTCGTCGATGTCGGTCTCGCAGTGCTGGCCGGTGTAGCCCGGAATGCATTCGCACGTGTATCTGCAAAACACGCACGTACTACGTTGACAACAACGCTTCCCATAAAGCTTTCACATTGTTCCTTCGGAAGCACTTACAATCGAAACATGCTAATCGTGTTAGCACTACGTGAGCAGCATGAAAGGAAGTGAGAGAATAATAGGATTAATGAGGTAGCTGCAGTAGCTCTGCTTCAACACGAACCTATTGATGCCATCGAGGCACCTTGCGCCGTTGCGGCACGGATTGCTGTAGCATTCGTTGACGTTGATCTCGCAGTTGTGGCCGGACGTGCCCGCCTTGCAGAGGCACTGGTAGCCGTTGACGAGGTCCTGGCAGCTGCCGCCGTACTGGCACGGATTCGACTCGCACTCGTTGATCTGCGACTCGCAGTAGAAGCCCGAGTAGCCCGGGTGGCACGTGCAGTAGAAGGAGTTCTCGCCGTCGACGCACTCGCCGTGCACGCACGGCGACGACTGGCAGTCGTTGATGTTCGTCTCGCAGGAGTAGCCGGTGAAGCCCGGCGGGCAGAGACACGTGTAACCGCCGATGGAGTCCTCGCACGTGCCCCCATTGCGGCATGGCCCCGAAACGCAATCGTCGATGTTCGTCTGGCAGCGTGAGCCGGTGAATCCCACCGGGCAGTTGCACTTGAACGAGTTGATGCGGTCATAGCAGAGCCCGTTGTTCATGCACGGATTGTCCTTGCACTCGTCGATGTCGATCTCGCACTGTGCGCCCTCGAAACCCTCGTCGCACTCGCAGAGATACCCGCCGATGCGATCCACGCAGCTGCCAAAATGGCACGGTGCCGACTCACATTCGTTTACGTTAATCTCGCAGTTCTCGCCGACGACGCCAGGAACGCAGAGGCACGCATAGCCGGAAGCATTGTGGAACTCAAACTGCTGTCGGAAGGCAGGTGGTAGACGAGCGTTGGATGCAAGCGATGTATCATAGAGGGTCGCGTTGCTGCGCTCGACGCACACACCTCCATTCTGGCACGGTGCTGACTCGCATTCGTTCACATCCAGCTCGCAGTTCTTGCCAACGTAGCCATCAAAGCATTCACAGGTGTAGTCCTTAACGGCATCGATGCAGGGTGCACCATTACGACACGGTGCCGATACACAGTCGTTGATGTTGATCTCGCAGTGTACACCCGTGTAACCAGTGTCGGCGCAGTCACAAGCATACGTGTTGAGCCCATCGACACAAACGGCACCGTGCTGGCAAGGTGCAGAGAGGCAATCGTCGATGTTGATCTCACACTGCGCACCCGTCAATCCCGCCTGGCAGACACAGGTAAACTGGTTAACGCCATCCACACAGGTTGCACCCATACGACACGGGGACGATGCGCACTCGTCGATGTCGATGTGGCAGTCCTTGCCTTGATAACCAGGTGGGCAAACACACTCGTAGTTGTTCACCTGGTTGAGGCAGGTTGCGTTGTGCTTGCAGGGCTGGGAGAGACACTCGTTGAAGTCGAGATTGCAGCGCTCACCGGTATAGCCGGGCTTGCAGTAGCACTGAAAGCCACCATCCTTGTTCACGCAGATGCCACTGTTGCAGATGGGAACGCCGGGAAGCTCGCATTCGTTGACATCGGTGTCGCAGTGAAAACCAGTGTAACCGGAAGCGCAGGTGCAGGTGTAGTTGCTCCCACGTGCACCAGCTGCCGCTGCCGTGGCTGCGACCACCGGCTGACACTCGCCATGGAGGCCGCAGGGTGCAAGAGCGCATGGGTCGGCACCGATATCCAAGTGGCAAGTGTCACCGGCGAGACCTGGGGGACAGCGACATTCGTGCGCACCCAGCGTTTCGACGCAGATCTTGCCGGGCGGGCAGACGACGCCGGCGCAATTATCCACACTCAGTTCGCAGCGACTACCTTCAAAGCCGGGTGCGCATGCGCATGTATAGTCCCGTCCATTCGCATCCGGATGGCAGGTTGCGTTGTTCTGACAGGGTTGGAAGTCGCACGCCGTCGAGCCCACGGAGCGCTCGCACATCGCACCGGAATGGGTCTGGGGGCACTCGCAGCGGTAGACACCGGTCGCCGCCTCCACGCATGCACCACCGTTCAGGCATGGGAATTCCGTGCAGTCTTCAAGCGGAGTCTGACATCGATCTCCTAAAGAAGACATATTCCATTAATACAAGGCAATACCTGGTATCGATTCTAGGCGTGTGGGAGCAGGTTTTCTAACGATCCAAACCGAAAGACAAATTTGCGAAAACTGTACGTTTTTTTTGTTGCTCCGAGACATTCATACCGAAACAAACAAGTGTTGTTGGCCGTAACGCTTTCAGTATACTTGTTGCAGTTATTTATTTGCTTAAAACTATTATCTGGACACGCTCCGTTTAATCAAAGTAATTTAAGTTCGGGCAAATTAACCGTTAGAAGCGTTGAAGTCACGGAATAAAGCAGATAGTTTTTAATTATGAAAATTGCGAAAGGTGAAAAGTAAGACTTCTTTCTGAATAAAATCCAAACTCAGTAACATACCAGATACCTATAATGTAATATTTTAATTTTTACTGTGAATAACTAAACCTCTCTGCACGTTTTATAGCTTTCGTGTTCGTCAGCAGATCGTCTCTTGGAATTTTGCAATATTTAAGGCCATAGAAGAAAAGTTTATGTAATGTACGTGTGCGAAATGCCTTTATGTTATTCACATAAACATTTTCACAATTAGCTACACTCATTAATGCGCTTTAAACTCAAAAGCACCAACTTCTCAAACTCACGTTGGTAACAAAATTTTAACATGTTGCTCAATGGAATAAAAAGATATTTAAATATAGCTAAACTCATATACATTTCATTCATACATTCTTTTTCTAGATTCAAATCTCAGGTACTCAACGTTTGGCCTTGTGTTTTTTTATCGTTATGGTGAATGCTTGTCGAATCAAAAATTTAATTGGTTTATGCTCAAAAGGCATCATCGGAATTCGCGGAATGGGAACTTCGACACGTTTGAATTTTCCTTGGAGTATCATCCAATTAAACATAATTTTTTCACCAACGAACGCGTGCCGTTACATAATTTTGGTTAGTTTCTCCAATCTTCAGTTATAAATTGGGCGATGCTAAACAAGCAGGTCCAATGAGTTTAAAAATTCTGTTGGACTATATATAACTTTTGATTCGAACAGTATTTTGCGAAACAGAATCAGCTGTTGATTCATACTTGATTCGACAAGATAGGTCCTTTCATTAGGGTGCTAGGTGGAAAACGGTAGGAAAAATCATTGCGGGTTTGTCTATCAATTATTTCTCTCGCACATAAAATTTAATTCTTGAAAGTTGAGTTGTCCGATATTCTTCTATCTTGCTCACACAATACCACTGAAAATCTTAAGCAATGCCGAAAATTCGAGATAGTGTATCATCAATACATTAACGACATTAACCTAATATCTGACATTAACACTAGTTAACCTCGTGTATTAGTGATTTCTACATCTGCTGATATATGGGGTAAACTGACATCACAATCGCACAAACTAAAACATTTTCGAACGGCCCGGAAAAAAATTTTAGACAAAAAGTCATCTTGGCATTTTTTTATATCGGCCTTCGTGAAAAAGATAATAAAGATTACAAAATAAGGAAACACGGCATCTAATTGATCGACTGATACAACTACCTGCCGATAGTACGACGTGCGTTTAACGCATGCAAGGGGTTCTCGACCCGCTGGAAGAGGAACAATCGAAAACCATCGCTATGCTTTGTCGAACACTGCATTGAATATACAACAGAACCAATTAGAAACCGTTTATCCTGTTTTTTTTTGTAATCCTTTTAGCTTCTTGCTCCAATAGCACTTTAGGTCTTGAAATTTTTCTCCAGACTGCACCTATATCATATGTTCTGCTTTATGTTTGTAAATCTGTAGAGATAATGGAAAAAAAACGTTGATGTCAAATTACCTGCAACTTATATATGTGATAAGGATAAGTATTATAAGTGCATATTGTGAGATCAAATCCAATTACTCCTACACCTGTTTCGCGTTATTCTTTTATTTAAACAAACTTTAACCAGACCGGTAATAAGCATGAAAGTAATAAGTAACGGATTATCAGAAAAATATATAAACCACGTCGTCAATATGGTGGGAAAAAACTTGCAAGAAATTTATTTATACCAAATAAGGCCTATTTCC
>JAODFX010000002.1:83630-94328 GCA_027580035.1 Dorylogaster longipes | reverse complement strand
CATTTCACTAATATGATGAGATGGAAGTCTACAGTTTATTTTTACTTTTACTACGGATAAGTATTTGTGAAACATACAACTCTCAGTTTAATAGTGGATCTAGAGAATAAAATGGTAACAAATGTTGTATTACACAAGGTTGAAACAGTTCCCGTATGAGAAACATTATAGAACTGAGAGCTAGGAAGCTATTAAAAGTAAATGTTATCGAAAACACATGTTTTCCATTGCATATTTTGGAGTTTCATTTGACTTTTTTAACGATGTTCGCTCAGGTTCAACGTAAATGAAGTTGCTTAAATTGCATTTCACAAACATGGTCAGGTCAGCAATTTATTTTCGCCTCAAAAAGTTCGTAAGTGGTAAAATGTGTGCGGATACTTTGAAAGCAGAGTTTATATTCTTCGCATACGCTGCAAGACGCCGACAGAATATTTTATACACTCAAGTTTCCAGTCCTTGATCCCGTTCCGTCCTTTTGCATTTCACTCCCGAGCAAACATCGTGCCCCGACGCGGGGATGTGTTGCATGTGTTGCGATAGCGCAATATTTACTATTCGTTAAACCCGGATTTTGCGTGCGCCGAGCAAATGGGAAAATGCGGGGAATCCCAGCGTTCGTCGTTCCCCACTTAAACAGGACGCACATTTGCGGTGTACTTGAATTCGAACGCTTTTCTTGGTCGGCCCATCGCATCGCCCTTGACATTTTCACGTGCGGCCCACGTCCGTCCGAACACTGCCAACCGCAATAAACCACTTTATCAGATGAAGAAATCGAGCGCAAGACAGCAGCGGCGCAATCACGTAAATACGCGATAGGAGCGCGCCGGCCGCGACGGCGAAGCTCGCCAAATCACTCGAACAAGTTTGCAAAACATCCATCACGCGCTAGTCGCATCTCTAATGGTTGTAATGAGTGCGGCCATTTGCACGTGCATGGCTAATCAAGGAGCGAATGCAAATCTCGGCGGAAGTGAATTTCAGCACAATACAACGGCAAAGCGGAGGCGAAGTGACGCATGCAGCAATCAATTCGAGCAAATGGAATAAATTCTATGCAAATGATGGAATGCACTTGGATTCTAAGTGCATTGCAATTGAATTAAATTGATTTTGATAACAAGGAGTACTTTTGCAAAAGGCTCTTAAAAAGCCGTTGACAAATTAAGCCAATAACATTTGTTTCTACTACTAAGTTGCATTAATATCAAATTATATCAAATTAATAGCAATCCTTCTTTCAACTCTGGATAGCTTCGAGTAGATCTGAATAAGTTACCCGGGTTTTTTTCCTACAGAAACTGTTAGCTACACTTTAACTTATCGCTCTACTTCTGCACTGCAAAACTTACCGAGTTGAAAGAAGGACTGCTGATCATAGCTGTCCTTCTTTCAACTTTCAGTTAAGGTACTCACTTTTTACTATTTTTTCAGAGAACAATTAATTGCTAATATGGCTATTGCTTGTAATATTAATGGTTAATTCGTTAATTATAAAGTTAGTTTCGTTGATAGTTAAAAAGTGAAATTCTCAAACATTTAAGGCAAAGTAACCGTTAACTTTTACGTTAACATATTTGAATCTTTGACTACTGTAACAAACTAAAGTTAGCTTTCAATTCAAGTTCAATTTAACGGAAGTTGACCTAAACGTTAACATTTTCAAAGTTAACTTAAAAATTAATCCGTTTGGCAGATTGTTAACTTCGTTAAGTAATGATTAATGGATTAACAAGTTAATGCCCACCTTTGAATTTAGACAACTTTATATGCACCAAACCAAAGTCAAAGCCGTCAAAGCCATCAAAGACGATTCATGGAAACATACCTAATATAAACAAAGTTTAATAACCATCAGGGTCACATGTGCAAATTATTCTCAATCCTCTATGGTTCAAGTTACTTTAAAATTGCTAAGACATAAACAAATGATTGAAAAGTGCATTAAGTGTATTAAATTGGAGTTGAAAAGTCAAGCACGCATGCGCAGGCATGAAATGTCGACAACCAGCAATGCAGTCGTCTAGTAATTGGTAAGTCTAACCGCACATAAATGCTACCCGATATTATTGCACGTAGCATGGCGTGAAGCGTGCGAAGAGGCCATTAATGAACCCATTTAGTATTTACTCGGCTTTTATTACATTTTGTCGGCGGCCGGCGTCCGAGCGTAACGTCCTGAGTGACTCCTCCTGATTCGCCTTCGGCACGTGCGCTGAATTAATGCGATGCGGTTTAGCTCGGCCAAGTTTTCGAATTGATCGCTCGGCAAATGCGATAAATCGTTTGGAAAAGCCAGCGCGGGCGTTGCGGAATGTTTTCGCAGGAGATGCACAAGTTCTTGGCAGCATGCCACAACCGCATTGCGCTGGAGTAGTACCTTTTGCAGGAGATTGGGCCGATTGTCGAGCGGCGGCTCCGTGGAGTCGCGTGGCGGCGGTGGCGAGCGCCGGTGCAGCGCGTCGTTCGCCTCGACGACGCGCAGCTGGTGCACGCGCCGGCGGAGGTTCTGCAGCGCACGTGCTTCCTCACGCCGCCGGCTCGGCTGGTAGTTGGCGGAAGAGGGCAGCTGCACGAACTGCGGCTCGTTGGGCAGCGGTGCCGGCGGCTGCACGCTCAGCAGCCGCTGGCTGACGCGTACGGCGGCCGCGGCCGTCCCCGGCGTCGCTGCCGGCACCTGCAGCGAAACCTGCGACGCGTTGCGCGGCAGTGCCATGCCTCGTGCATGCCGGGCGCTCTCTTTCTCCGCGCAGCCGGCCGCCACCGACCGCCGAGTGGTGACTGGCGTATGCTGGCGTACGCCTCCGCCGCCACTGTCGAATTCTTGCCGCCCCTCCGCCGAACGCCGGTCGATATATGCGTCCGATGCGCAAAATTTCGCACGCCGTCGCCCCCTCGTTTTCAAGTACCATTACAGTTTACAACCTTCTTGAGGAATACGGCCGTTAAAGTACCTAAACCCATTACATTAACTTGTCACCACCTTTCCTCCAGTTTTATTCTATTCCATTTGTTTTTATACTTTTTTAAAAGCATCCTAAAACCTATCTATCCTTCGTTATTCGAAATTGTACTTTGCATTACAATAGTCTCCTTGAAAACTTCAAAACAACATCTTAAGAGGTTAGGCCACCTGAGAATTTTGAAAAATAATTGTTTTAAAAGGTCCTTTAAAATGATGATGTCCCAAAAGATTATAGGCGAGGAAAATCTTCCGAATTTATTATTTCATTATTATATTGATTTTCTACTGCTCAAAACTTTGATCACGTATATCTGACCTGAAATTTGGAATATATTTTCGAAAATATAGTCTAAAAATAGTCTATAAAAGCCTGTTTTTTTTGGAAATATTGCATAGTTCAGTTGTTATTAACAATCATCTGACGATTTTGAAGACAAATTTCCCACTTTTGACTTTAGAAGTGCGTCATTTTGTCAAAAATACAGGAGCTGTTATTCTGGCCGTGAAACAAAAACGCTGTGCCGCCGCCATTTTGAAACAAATTGCTTTTAAAAAATATTGTTGAAGATGTATAATAAAGTTCAATTTCTGTAATTTCGATCTAATTCGCAATTTTGGAAGAAAAAATTAAAAAAGCTATTTTCTTGGTCTCTAGAATAGCCTAACCAGTTAAGCATTACAAAACTTTTTGGTTTTTGGTTTTAGTCAAATCGTCGGTGAAACCATAAAATTGTGTAATTACCAGAATTTTAAGAAAGTATAAAACCGTAAACCCGTAATTTCGATATCTAGTCATTTGGCAAGTAATAGTTACAATGATTTAACACTTTTAGCCATGCCTTGTCAGTATTTTTTGTTTTAATGCTACCCTGCATAGCTGATAATATGCACTTACACATTTTGCTGGTTTCAACAATGATACCTTCTTTCAACTTGCAAAAAAAATCACTTCATACCTGCTATGATAGCTTATATTTAACCATCCTATATCTAAAGGAGTCATGGATGCTGCAAGAGATGAAAATACCGACCATTCCAATAAAAGTTTGTCGTTTTTTTATTGTGTAACCTTACAAATCCTATGCCTTACGATCTTGGACGTTCCTTCTTTTCTTTATACAAAGCCAAAAGGGAAACATTGGCTACTTTAACCACCTGCAAATCAAACAAAATCACACATCAGAACTACAAAACGTACAATCATATAGTTGCATGGATAGAGTGGCTTCAGAGGTTTCAGAAACTACATTAATCACAGTTCTTCATGGGATTGGCTCAAATCTTAATCATCATCTCAATCAACCTTAACTTAAGTGCACCAAGATTTGAGATTACCTTGAAGCGAACGCCGGGAATATCACCAACAGCATGACCCTTGCGACCGAAGCCAGCAACCAAAACCTCGTCGTTCTCCTCGATGTGATTCAGGCAGCCATCGCGTGGTACGAAGGCAGTGATTTTCTTTCCATTTTTAATCAGCTGCACTCTCACACATTTACGAATGGCGGAATTCGGCTGCTTGGCTTCCACTCCACTGCAAGGATGAAGCAAAAAGTTGTATTGCTTAAGAACCTAGTTCACAGTTTCAAGCTTCAGAAATGAACTAGGTGAAGATCCAATGACACTGACACATTAAATCCCACAGAATTAATTTGTGATCAGACTTCAGAACAAACACCAATGCACAAGGTAATTCTGCGTGACACAATGTGCTCTCCCAAGTAGACTACATGATGAGATGAGAGGACAAATGTGCAGCACATATCAGAGCGTATAATCCATTAAATTGGATTACCCAATGGTTCAGAGCTCACAATTAATCTTGCACCTTAATATAAAAACACCCAAAATATACTTGCAATATCTGGGTGGTCTCAGGTGCATGACAAACATGATTGAAGGCAGTTCACTTACACCTTCTCAAGAACTATTCCTTTGGCATGGGAAGCACCACCAAACGGATTCGCCTTCCAACGAGTGCCCAAGTGAGCTTTCTTGTAATCCTTGTCAGCCCATCGCTGTTTCCTGCGATGATTCACATGCTTTCTGGCAGTGCGTAGACCACGGGGTTTGCCTATAATTAAAATTGAATGCCTCAAAAATATGCGCAAACTCCACAAGAATATTTGAATTTACTATTAGTTTCATTCACATATATTGTTTTAATATAAACTATACGACCAGATTGATAAGATTTCGTTTTGGATTTTCGAAACAACACTTCTGGCACTTCGGTTTTGAGGTTAATATCACGTTTTTACGATAATTATTTGGTTTTGCACGAATGTTTTGAAATACTAGAATAATAACGGACAACATACGATATAATCAATACTTTGTTACGAAAACAACTTATGTCCAATATTTAATACGAAATATTTATTTACCCATGTTGACACCCCAGCAGCACAACCGGAAAAGGATGCTTTACGATGCTTTACCGTTTATAACCATGAATGTCACAACTTGCGAGAAGTAGGGAATTTCAGATATTAACTTGTCATTCAAATTAGCAATCAAGCAAATCACAAATTAAAAGAAACAATATTCGCTGTTGTCAAGGCATTAGTAATGTTAGAAATAGTGTATATTACTTATGAAAAGTGAGGAAGATTTCTGGAATGTACAATTTTCTGCATTTTATTAATCGGCATTTAAGTTGGCAGGGTTGGCAGCCATGAAAATTACAACTAAACATCGTCTTATTCTTGTCTTTCAAATACAGGGCCCATCTTTTGCATTTCTTCAACGTGTTTAAGAAGCTATACGAAAACAAAAGCCATCAAAAATCAAAACAAATGAGAATAGAAGAACCAATAAGAACGGTTATATTACGCCGTTCTATGCAACGATGGTTGAGCCGAAATGCTTCCCAGACACGCAAAGCTCGATAAAACTCGAAGCCGTAAGTGCTGCCCATCATTCTATATAAAATTATTGATTACCTGTTAATTTAATGCACCTTTGGCACCTTCAATGATGGTAGGCAATGCCAGATTCCTCAATGCCAGTGCTGCCATTCAGCATATTTGGTCTTATAACGGATATGAAGGTGGAACCAGAGACTGATCTGGAGATGGAGACTCCACATTGCAAGCGAAAGTCACAGCCACTCGAAAAGTGTCCCATATGCAAGAGGTATTATCGGAGGCTGCAAACACATCTGCAGAAACATTCTACAGAGTCTTCAAAGGTGACTGGTCTCACATGCAAACACTGCTACAAGCAGTTTTCTTACCTGGCCAATCTCCAGATTCACATGCGAACACACACCAACACCAAGCCATATGTCTGTGAGATATGTTCAAAGGCATTTACACAATCCTGCAATCTCACAAACCATCGGCGAACGCATACCGGTGAACGGCCGTTCCAATGCCCACACTGCGACCGATCGTTCACGCAGTCGGGCAACTTGAGCAATCACATTCGACTACATTTGGATTTGAAGCCATTTCAGTGTCACTTCTGTGAGAAATGCTTTACGCAGTCTGGTAGTTTGACTTCCCATATGCGTAATAATCATCCTAGTGAATGAAGCATGAAAAGAAAACATGCAACTTATAAACCATTTATTTTTACATGCAATGATAATATACATGTACTCATTACACATTAGGCTCATTCCATTTAGTGCAATCTCAGTTAAGAATTGGAAGACTTCAAGATTTCTGCATTTATGAAAAATGGGCACTAAAAGGAATGAATTGAGAAATGATTGAAATATGATTGCTATAATCTTTTCCTAAATGTCTGAAGGCAATATTATGTGATTATTTGACATTTTACAGGTTTTACAGCTAGATTTACGATTTCTATAAGAACTATAAGTTATAGACTGAGATTTTAATTACAAGATCTTTTTGTATACATTGCAGTATTAAAATTACAAAAAAATTAAATTGTGCATGTTGTGACTGTTGAAACTTTTCAAACAAATCATTACGAATCCTTATCCGCATTGGTCAAACTTGTGACAACTTGATTCAGATTGTGATCTAGATCAACAGGTCGAACGTACTTGAAATGTCATCAAATTCGGTTAGCCGTTATTGCCGTTATCTAGGTTATCAATTAGCTCCCCACGTCTTATTTATTCATCTACCACTAGATTGGAATGTGATATTTTCAAATAAGTAACTGAACATTTATAGTCGTTATGAAACCTACTTTAAATCGTCATTACTACTCCCAATTATGCAAATTAATGAAAAAAGGCTCTTATGAATTATGCTGCAAATTTATTGAGGAAAATCAACTGAATCCAGTTCAAGGAGCTCATTCACTTAATTGCCTTGCTGTTTGTGTTCAACACCTGAAGCCTGGGCTTTCTGTTGTGCATTTAACAAAGTTCATCAACTATTTAAGTATTACTGAGGATGATAAAAGAATTGATATAAAGAACTACTTGCTGTCTCTTAATCATTTAATACAATTTTTAATCAATCAGGTAAGTCTGCCAGATATTCTAAAAATATTTTAGAGTCTTTACATTTAACTTTTCAGGCAGAATGGATTCAAGGTGTTCAATCAATAATGCACTTAATGAAACCACTAGAAGATGTGCTAAGTGAAGAGAATAAGCAATTATATGTTCGAGTCCGATCACTAGTTATAGGTAAACTAATCGAATCAAAGACATCGGTAACAAGTGAGAGTGCAACTGAATTTTTGAAGCTTTTTATTGGCATGGAAGAATCTCAGAATCAAGAAGGATTAATACAGTTTCTATTGCAACTAGCATCAAGTTTCAAAAAGACATTTTTCAGTTTGCAAGTAGGACTTTTAGCAATAGACACATTGATTGTTAATAATTGTGATATCTTCAAATCAAGTACATTTAAAACTGTGCTTCAGATACTTAGAATGTGTTTTACTCACCAAGATGGGAGTATCTGTAGCAAAGAATTAATCATTTGTATTGATAAATTGCATGTTCATGCAAAAAACACATTGAATGGTCAGAACGATACACATTTGCTTAAAGTAATGGACTATTTAGTATCTACAAAGGAATTTTATATTACTATTGATCAGCAACAACTAGATAGTCCTAAGATATTTATACAACCTGTTTCAAAATTAAACTGTGCATATGCATCTAGTCCATCAAATCAAAATTTTCTTGAAGATATTGTTTTATTTTGTGTTCATATGCAAAAAATTGTTAAGATTGCTGATCGGCAGTTGATTGCCAAGCTAAAGCCAATAAAATTTACTCCAGATTTGAATGAATCGCTCACTGCTTATATTTTGCATGCAAAGTCACAAGCAGTTATCATTAAGAAGGCTGAATTGCCATTGAAGTGTTGCTGTTCAGTACGTACCCAGTTGGTATCTGCCATTCACACAATAATGAATGCATTTGAATTTGTTAATCAGTTATTGCAACTTATGACAGATCAAACCACTATCTCTGCAGAGATATATGAGGTGATGTTGAAGTTACTCACTGGTGCTCTAAAGCTTTTGCAGTTGCTAAAAAATGCAGGATGCCAAAAACTAAGCAGTGCCTGGGATTACACTGCTCGCAATGTAATAATAGTGTGTCAGAAGATGGTGAAAGCTAAGCAGCAGCACATCAGTATGTTGTTCCTGGAACCCTTGATAAAATGTTGCTTTTACATTGAGGTCAACACTTCAATTTTAGATAATGCATGCATGGAGTCAATGCTGTACCTCTTAGGTACTTGCATGGTAACTTTTAAGAGGTGGCAAGATGCTATGGATATCTGTGCATTATGGTTCAAGTTAAGGCAAACTCAAAGCAAAAGTATTATGAGTATTTGGAACACAAGTAAACACAACTGCAATGCAGAGGAAACCATATGCAATGTGTGGGAGAGGAAGTCAACATACATGAAGTCTATTTGCAACAGTTCTGAGTACTTACAATCCTTCACAAATTCTGAAAAAGTTGACTTGCTTCAGATTGAAGTGTTGAATTATCTGGCAGTATATAAAAACTGGCGATACATAAGCAACTGTCTTGATGCTCTTGTGAATCTTCAGAGTGCAAAAGAATTCATGAAGTTTCTGATTCAGTTGCCAATGGATATCTTGCATTGCTACAGCCCGAAGACTTTCTTGGAGAAGTACTCCGAACCGAAAGACGATCGTCTTCATGCGGGGATTTATAACTTTTGTTTGTACAAACAGTTGCTCAATCAAGCAAGAGAGAAGTTCAAAGCGCTACCGAAAGTGCGCAGGCTTTTTAGCAAGCGTGCCGACGATGAGGAGACTGCTGGCGAGTGCGACGAGCACATGCCGGCGACGAATTACTTGCACGTGAATTTGCACGCGCACGATTGCTTCATGGCACCGTTGAAGCGAGCGTTGGCCGACCTGAAAGCAAGCTGCGAAAGCCAAGACGACACGAGTGCAATTACACTGATCCTGGACGTGATTATCCAAATGGGCCATGAATTTGAGCTGCATTGCTACAGCTCGAGCGCATGTGGAGCTTGGTCGCTAGCAGCGCTCGTTGCCGAACGACAAGCCAACCCCACGAAGTTGATTTACGCCGCCAGCCTGTGGTTGAAGCATATGCGAGCGGACGCAGCGACGCAAGAAACGATCGCCGGCTGGGAGAAGGTGCTCGAGACGGGGACGATCGACAACCAGGTCAAGTTCACCTTCTACACGGCGCTAGCAATTTTCCACCTGCGGTCCGATCAGCTGCCAGCGTTCCGACGTGCCTACCACGTCGCCCATGCGCTTTTCTACGAGATGGGCTATAGCCTGCACTGCGACGACAAGGAGCGTCGCGACCTCCATGAGGACATCGCTGGAGCGCACTTTGCGCTCATGATCGGCGCAATGGAGATGCTGCCGTGCCGCGCCGTCGTCGACGAGATGCACGGCAGTCAGACGTTCCACGTGCCGATGCAGGCTTGGAACCTGCTGCGCATGCACATGCACCGCGTGTCCATCCCGGAGCGCACGCGGCTCTACACGCTGTTCTTCACACTCGGCGAGCACGTGGTGTGGACGCTGTCATGGTCGCGCATGCACCGGGAAGCCGTGCGGCACGCGCTCGCGCTCGCCGACTACGCCGAGAACACAATCAGCACGCTGCGGGTCTGCCGGCAGCTCGTCTTCCTCGGCCAGTTGAAGATGGCCGAGCTGGAGGTGGACGCGTGCGCAAGCATCGTCAACGACCTGGAGGTGGTGCTGGCGGTGCGTCGCACGTCCACAGCGCACTCTGGCGGAAGCAGCGTTCGCATACGCGACGCTTCACCGACAACGCTGCGCTCGTTCGAGATGCCCGACTACGCGACACACGTGGCTTCCTGCACCTGCACGCCGTGCACGCTGCCGGAGTACCAGATCGCGTTAATCGGTAAGTACCACCTCGAGGCGCTCGTCGCCGACCACTACGACGACGCACATACCCGCAAGATGCTGCTCAAGGGCTGTTTCAAGCTCTGGAACCAGCTTTCGGCCAAGTACAGCAAGTGTGTCGCGAACGACACGTACGAGGAGCTGCTGTTCAGCTACTTGATGATATGTCGGAAACGCGGCGAGATGGATCGATTCGAGCAGACGCTGAGCGTGTTCGCTGACCTCGCCAAGCAACGCGGCTACAAGAACTACTACCTCTACGACCACGTCAACGTTATGCGGTGCTCGTGGTTGCTGGAAAAGCTGGAACTCGAGAAGAAGGCGAAAGCAGAGTCGGGGAGTGTTCGGAAGGACGAGGGCTGCAGATCGCCCGAACCATGCGGTTC
>JAODFX010000001.1:702219-721356 GCA_027580035.1 Dorylogaster longipes | reverse complement strand
GATAATGGCACACATTGCGTTATCCTTTCGTCGTGTTTCGCCCCGGCGCATTCGCAATCGTGCTCGCTTTAAATTGAGCCATGGGGAATTCTACGCAGCCGTCCGAAGTTGTTCGTTGTGTGTGTATTCTGGAGGTGGTTAGCCAAGCCTAGGCTAGGTTTGAATTGCTAAGCGTCTCCTCAAAGAAAGAAAGAGTGGGATTACGTTTCCACGATAATTGAAGAAGCGTTTTCAGAAGAACGCAATTGTGGAAGTTAGAGTGGTGCATGCATCAACAACATTGGACAATTGGTTTAACAAGCCATTTTGTTGAATTATATACAGGGTGTTTAGATGATCGATGCAAAGCCGTGACGGGGAGCTGTACAGACTATTTAGAACCTTTTGAGCCAAACTTGTCTTGGACGAAGTGCTACTATTTTTTTAGCTAATTTTAACTATTTTTGATGATAATCCATGCAGAAATTCCAAATATCCTGTTACCATTCAAATTATCCGGTAAAAATGGGGCCCAATTAGTGCATGTGGTAGGAATTGGGGTGAACATTTTGAAAACGAGTAATAAATGATTTTAATTAAAATTTGGTTGTATTTATGTCACTTACTAAACTTTAATAGTCTCCTTTAATTTGGTTTATAACTGGGCATGTTTAAAAAAATGTTTGAGCAAAACAGCGACCGTCTGCATTTTTTAAATACTGATAATAAACGGGTTTTCTTAAAGTTTGAAAAAAGTCAAATATCTGCAAAAAAATTGCCTTATGATGCCTGAGTCATGTTTTATTAGATTGTTTACATTACTTTAATTTAATAAAATAAAAACAAATTGATTTATCGTTCAAACTCACCATTATTTGCAAACTAACTGCTTTTTTGGTTTATCATCAAAAATAGTTAAAATTAGCTAAAAAAAAAAGTAGCACTTCGTCCAAGACAAGTTTGGCTCAAATGGTTCTATATAGTCTGTACAAGCTCCCCCTCATGGCTTTGCAATGATCTGCCAAACACCCTGTATATAGAAATCAGTTCATTCACGTATCCCGATAATAAAAAATATCCCGATAGACGAATAGTATCCGGATAAAAATAGGTATCCGTCTAAAATAGCAACCGCATGAAATAAAAAAATTATTCGAATATCGGGATGATCCGGATTGAATTGATAACTTTATTGAAACTAGTGTGTTGGTTATAAAAATACTGGCTCGCTCTGGTAAACGTCCAAAGAATGAATTTCTGCATCGTTATACCATATATTTCATAGAGTACTAAAAAGCCTACTAACTCTTCGTTAGCACGGCCATTTGTCGCAATAATACATGAAGTTCGTTGTGCGTTGTGTGGTATTTGGCGTTTTGACAAATCAACGTACCAATTGTGTTTATAAACAGTGGCCCGAACGCGGCAAATGAAATTGAGATGTTTATAAACATAATTAATTTCGCCGTGTTTGAATGGACGAATTTCAACGAATTCCTTTGATTCGCGAACAAAATACCGACTTTGAAACCCTGAAGAGTTGTTCCAGAGATAAACTACAACTTGTACATGAGCTCGCTATTTGAATTACCAAATTTTTATTACTATTTAACCGATCACTACTTGATTTAATTATTGTTAAACTGTGTAAAAACTAGATCAAAATCCTGTTTAGTGTAGGTACAATGAGTTAGTCAAGTGGGGTGCGGTTAGAATTCAATGAAAGTTGAGTTTATTTTATATAAAGAGCGCAGGTAAAATTCTTAGTTTATTTCTGGAACAACTATATACTCTCGCCTACCCATCCTCTCAAAGACAAAGCTGAAAATGAAGAAGAGACGAAGTTAGCGCGAGAGTGTACAGCCTCAAGATTTAACTAGCAGTAGATCTATTAAGATATATGGTTGCTTAATACTTCTAATATTACATGTAATAATGAAACTACATATTTACGTTGACTTTATGGTAATTAATTAGATAATTCAAATAGGCACATATTTGCAGTACAAATTTTAATTGGCACAGAATAGGGCATAGGTACAACCTTTTAAATATTTGTTTCTACTCCGGCGGGCCACTATGTTACTTACATATTTAATAATATAGTCTTTCCAAAATAAACTAAGTAGCAAAATATATTGAAGTATTGTATGTGAAATGCCAAGTAAGCCAATATTCAAAACATTTTATTTTGTAGAAACTTTTTCTTCGTCCTCTTGAATTCTCTTCCAGTATCTTTTCTTCGCATAATACCCTCCGGCCAGGGCTGCACACACAATCAAAATGATAATTAAAACTGAAATTGTTACCGTACTCGTACTTTTCGATGAAGCATGGATAGAAATTTTATCAGAAGCACTTTGATAATCATTGTAGGACGTGGCAAATACTTGGAAATGGTAATCATATCCGTTTGCTAAATTTATAACTGAAAAAATATAGCATTAGAGAATCTTGTTTAAGTCAAATGTTCACGGATTGAAATGGTTCGTCTTCGTATTCACCTAAGAATGATGTATTTGTAGTTTCGCCCGAACCATCTAAATATTCCTCAGGACCCTTGAACCATTGCACCACATACGATTTTAATTCATTGACGCCATGTTCGGGCGGATCCCAAGTGACCAAGAACCCATTACTTGTTTCATGTACTTGTACATCTCGTGGTCTGCCAATGTTAGCAAATGAGTTCATTCTCACCAGGCCTGAATCATTACTAACCCCTTTAGTCCAAACTCGAATGGTTTTACTAAATAAACCATCGCCTTCTTCGTCCTTGCTTAATACCATAAATTCGTATTCAGTTCCTATAAGGCAATTTAATTATACATATTACGTCTTCTTGAATGAAAATGAAACTCCACTATACCTGGTGTCAGACTAGTGATGGTTGCTTCTAAATTTAGTTTATCCGGGATTTTCAATGTTCTCCACTCGCTTGTATGTACAGGACGAAACCATACATTGTATTCCAAATTTGGTCGTTTTCGTCCAGCAACCCATTTCAAATTCACTGAATTGGAAGTTGCTTCGGCTGTTAAATTATATGGTGCCCTCGGTGGTATGTTTTCAACGATTACTTCCGTATCGGTGCTAATTGTAGCAGCTTCGTTCGTTGCAGTACATCTATAAACTCCACGATCTTCGTCCTGAATATTGATAATGGTTAGATTTCCATCTCGTACTGAGAATCTTCCAACAGGCAATGAAGATCCGTCCTTCTGGAGGAAATGCCCAAATGTGTAATTCATGAAAATGCCAAGCAATAAAACAACATATACCTGACAATATAAGCTAAGATATGACATTACCTTGTACCAATGAACGAATGGTCTATGATCAGTATCGCTGTCACGAGCATCGCAAGGCATTTCCAGAGATTCGCCCAATTTGGTTAAATACATATTATTTGGAGCAATGACGAATACGGGAGGACGTTGCACAATGACGTGTACACTTGGCGATGGTCCATCTGTTCCCAAGTCGTTATACGGTGTGCATGTGTAATGCCCGTTATGTGATTCATCGATTTTGTTGAAATACAAACTGCCGTTGCGACGATAAAATACGCCTTGGACATTGTATGGGTCGAAAAGGAATCCATCTTTCTCCCAGCGCAGATTCGTTAATGGCGGATTCGCCCTGAAATGGCAATCTAACATGGCGGATCGGCCGTAAGGCAAGTGAACTTCACGAGGCGCATAAATAACTTTTGCTTTGTCTAAATAACAAATATGTCCTTGTCACCCAATCGTATAATGTTAACAAACAAAATTTGCTCACACTGGACGTTTAAATTAGCTTTGGCAGTTTGCTTTTCGCCATCGGAACGCACCGCTTCGCACTCGTACTCGCCGCTATCACCCATGGCGGCCGGACGAATTGTCAATGATCCCTCTTCGCTAACCCATGAGCGCTGCAGAATGTCCGGAATTTCCGTTAGTGGGAGTCCATCCTTAAACCACGTAACCACTGTGTCCTTGTATTTCGTTACGCAGGAAAAATGTGCTTCCTCGTTCTCCAGCGTCGTTTGATTTATTGGCGGAATGGCCAATAGATTTCCTCCTCAAACAAAAGAAGTCTTTATTAAAACCACATCAAGAGACACCCAGCAATAGCAAAAGTACCATTTACAGTTAAGTAGAACCAAGTGCCGTTGTTGCGAGAATTTGGCATGCGATTGGGAAACAGAACCTTGCATTCGAACCAACCGCTATCCGATTCCCGCACTGATGTTAGATTGATGGAAGCACCACCAAAGCGCATCATGTGGTGATCATCCAGTAGGTGCATTCGGCCTACATACGGATCGGCAGCTGTAAGTTTACCATCGTACCATGAAAATACTGTTTTTCCCTACAAAGATAATTTACACGGTCACATTTAAACATGACATTTATCTAGTTGGAAAGCAACAAGTGTGCAAAGTAAACTTTGTCCTCTTCGAAACCGGTATTACGTGCACATTCTGCGCATTAATAATGCATAGACAATGTATAAACAACTAAATTCATTAGGTAAGATTAATTACATCTTTGTTCCAGTTTAGAATGTAAGGTATCGGAATGCTTTGCGGAAAGTCCAAATCACAGTTCATGATTGTGTAGTCCCCAACCGCGGCAGTTAGATAAGTCGGATGCTTCTCATCGTCATCGTAGACGTAAGAAAGCGCGCACGCCAGGAAACTGATGCAAAGCAAATGCAATGTGTGCGCAGCCATCGTGTGAGTTAATTACTGCACGCACCATCGACTTTGGAACACAATAACGAATCTCGGTCGTTGCGGTAACACTGTACACTTGGGCCTGCCAATCACGCACTATCAAAAGTTCGCGGAGAACGCACGCGCGGAAGCCGAGGGCAAATGAAGCAAAGAAACAACCTCCATGTGTTAGACAAATCAGGCAAAATAGAGGGAGTATAATTGTAAAGAATTAGATTAATTTAAGGTCGCATTACACATTTAGTCCACTTAACCGAACAGTGAGTGCAGCGAGTGTTGCGCTGTGGCCGGCGGCAGCCCGTGTGTGCTTGTGCGCAAGGATGCCTTAGCAATTTGCAGTATTTGCGCACAGCGCATCACAGAGAATGATAATCCCGGCCTAAACTTCTGAGAGGTTCTAACCATCACGGTATCGGTCGTACTGATTGTGAAACACACGCTACCGGCAATTATGCCGCTAAGCTGCGCGCACACGTTCAGATTAGATAGAGAAACATCTGATCCAAGACGCACACCACCAATGGCTTAACCGAATTACATAATGTCTCACGCGCAAAATGCCGATATATTAGCGCTGAAAACAATGTTTAATCTATTTCATTGTAAACGGCGGCACGCGAAGATCGCAGCGTCAAGCGGAAAAGTCAAATAAAGCGTAATTTCAATTATGCAATTGTTGAAACCCGCCCACGAAAGAAAGCCCACATGCTATTCGAGGAGGAAAACGACTATCGAGCGCTGTTTTGCATCATCCTAGAATGGCGAATGATATATTATCTCATGTTAACATAGTAAGAGTCATAAGGGCGTGGTTTGCGTTGTGAATCGAAGTTCTGTATATTAACTTTCGTAAAACATATTGCAACTTGTTTGCCCAATCAAACTGAGCATACTGAGTCCACCGGTCCAATGTATAAATTCGAACACTATTATTTACGTGGTAACCATAGAAACGCTTGTGAGCGATTGCGATGAACTCAACTTCTCTACCTAACGATCTGAACTGCTTATTAGGAGATATCTAGATATCTAAATATATTATTTAGCAAAAATATTTTCCTAGTAAATGTGGAACCGATAAATTTATATTGCTTTTTGATATGAAATATGATATTCATAGATCTTGATATTTCCTAGTAAAATGAGAAGTTTGTTTTGTAGAGTGATATCGATGTTAAGCCTTTCTTTGTAGAATGATACATGATACCGACCAGTGTTGATATCATGATCAATATCTTCGAAAGATTTTATTATTCTTACTTTCATGTACTTCATACTTGGTTTTTCATTAATTATCTTTTTATATTATAATACAATACGCCAGAATTCTAGAAGAATTCAGTGACATCAGAGGCTCTCTATTAATTAATTAAATGAATTAATAAAAGAAATTAATTAACAATAGTATTCATTTGTCAATTATTCGCCTAGTTTTCTACTCGATCCTTATAGGTTCAATATCGCATCACTGTTATTCAAGTAGGACGTAATTATTTCTTCTTCAATGTAGTGAATGTATACAATATTTTATTAGTTGAATTTTGGTAGATTTTATATTCATGGTGAGATACCAGAATTCTCCATTCCTAAAAGAAGACAGGCTATCGGATTGACAGGATGCTAATTCGCCTTTCTTGCTTTATTAAATAAATTAGAAATAGTCTAGATTAACGAGTCTTGAAGCAAAATGGTAAAACTATAGCGCAGAGTGAATATATGTTAAAATAAAAGCTTGAAAATACAGAAGGGAAAAACTGTGTAAAATAATACATACTTATCAAAAATGGAAATGAATGTACACTATTATTTTTTATCAATAATCAGATGCTCTTTATACAGCGTAGTTACATGGTAACAACGGTTGATTTTCTTTCAATCGTGTATTAATTTTGTAATTTTTCCTCTCATTGCATTTTTGTTCGCGAGTCAACAATTACAATTAAAATATTTTTGTATTTTCTTTTATCATTGTTATAGATTATCTTCTACAATATAATATAATAACTCTAATATCTGGAATATGAATGCCTTTAAAATCATGAAATTTGTTTAGCATGGAATACTGAATATTTATATACTAGCTTTTATTAATTTTAATCAAAAATGTTGGTTCTTGCCATGAACATTCAAGTGTTTGATTAATACGTAAATAAACCAATTAAGAGTAGAATCATGCATGCATTTCATCTGTGCTTGCATTATATTTTATATAATCATATGAATATTAATACTTAATATGTATAATTACCTAAGTTAATGTAGAATTTACTTTTATGCAATTTAATATAGTTTTATTCTCATGAAGAGTGTGGTAAACTGATTTCTTTTTTGCTTCCGTCTTATGAAGTACGAAAAGTATTTATATATTTATATAACTACTTGTGCAAAGTATATATGAAGACGATGGTACCAGAATAAATAAAACTTGCGTATTTTGCATTTATTTTCCATTCATCTAAGTTAGTAAATATATGGGAGTGCTTTGTGTTGTAGTCCATTTCATTGGGGATTATTTATCATTATGCAACTTATAATTCGTCTTTTTGTAATAACTTCTCAACTTCTAATTTGTACGAAACGCAGATTTAACTAATACTAATAAATACTGAATAAATAATCATACACCAGCAATGATAAACAGATCAAGTATTCGAACTTTTAATCTAAGTCATTACTCTTGTAATTATCTCATATTATTCCCAATCTTGCGTTTTACCCCTTAAGAAATATACAAAAACGCAAATTTCATTCAGTGAACGAGGCAATCCATGATGGTTCATCTAAAATGTCGTTCTTATACATTTTATCATAAAAAATTCTTAGAATTTAATTTCTTCATATTATTGAAGTATAATTACAATTTAATGTAATTATGTATTCATATACAAATTTATTATTCGAATCTCCTCAGCCCTTGTTCGGACAAAGAAATAACACGTTAACAAACGTTTCAAGTGAATCACAATGCAATATACTGCAAATATTTCCTTCCTTCGATTTTAGCTTCCTATTATATTCCGTTCATAACTTAAAACTACTTGTACTAAACCAAAATATCACTTATAGGTTTTCCAAACTGCATTAATCCAGATCGAAGGAAACGATTTATTTGCATGTTATATTCGTATTTAAAACATAGAAGTGGATCCCTTTCACGAGGAGTTCTGGGGCTTCACGTAAACATATGATTTTGTACATACACTGTAAGCTGATTGCCAGCCTCAGCCACAAATTACATTCAATATTTTAAAAAATCGAACAGATTTTTCATAACCGGTTCTCTCGTATCTATGTATATATGTAAGAAAATGCGTGTTGCGTATTTATTATTTAATTCCTCCTTTTCTTAAATATTTAATTTACGTTTTGCATGTTACTTAGTCTTCAGAAAGTGGACACTCAAAAAGGAGACGTCTGAGTGTATGCTATTTGTGGAGTATTTGCACCTTTGAGCACAAGAGGTACATTCAAACTTACATGGTTTCTCATATTCATATCACTAGTAGATATAATCTAGCTACACACCTATTTTATAAGTTTATTTTAGGCAACAGCCTGGTGAGTTGGTCGCGACTCAAATTGGCCGCGCGCTAAAGCGTTAGAATTTATTATATTGTATTGTATTTGTGTACCTTAATTCTTCACGATAATTCCGATGAGCATATAGGTGAATGCAAAATTTCATGATAGTTCATGCTGTGAAAATGAGCAGATATTTCTTACGGCTCAATCACGGAATCTCAGAATGAAAGAACTGCTTACTGAAGAGACAAGCCGACACAATCGAATCATAATTTTAGTAGTAAAGAATTGTTTAGTGATTGATGCTTCATTTCTACGAGAGAATCAATTGTGTATTTGTGCTGTGCGATATCTCTCCATTTAATATATTGACTCTTGAAATTATGAAGATACTGGTGTAAAGGCACCGTTAAATATACTTTCAAATTAACTAGACGCTAGTAGAAAATATTGCTTGGAAATGTGTTCTACTTTACTTGTATTTAAAATGGCATCTTTTCATGGCCATTTTAAGAAGATAGCTTCTAAGCGACTTAGGTGATTATTTTTCGTCAATGAAATTGTGTCAGCTGTTTCAACATATTGCGCTCAGTGATCGATTTATTTATTTTTAGTTAAAATGTACGTTCAGTTCTCAAAATTACAGTTGTTTGAGCCGCTTTAACTAAGTTATTTTCTAATTTTAAGATTTTATTAAACAAGTCCATATAGTACGTCTTTATCCCTAGGGTAAAAACCAAAGCATGTATCATATGTAATATGTATTACCAGCCGAGCAGCTCGTTCGTGCAAGTATTACCAAAACTATGAGTTTTCTTGTTTTTTTTTATGGGTTGAAGTCTTGATTATTTAGTAATTCTTTGTGTAATTATTTTTGATAATTTAGAACATGTCAATCACACTAAGAACGATTTGCGCACAACGTGGTTCGTAATATACTAGCTTAACTTGAAAATGCAGGTGACGTTGACTAACACGTGCTTTCCAATTCCTGGTTGATGCGTCGCTTGGCCTGTCGCTTGCGAAACTCGTTGAATTCTTCTTTCATTGCCTGCACACGTGCATCAATGTTATCATAGCGCATGCTGCGAAGCGTGCCGTACGCCTTGCGCAACGTTGGCGCTTCCAGATCCATTTCTCTTGGTCCTGTTGGAGTGCTCGGTGTTGGCGTGGGCGTCGACGGGTCAAATTCGTAGTGCCCGTCGACGCTGCCCACGTCCACCGCTTTGAGATGTTCGGAGGCCGTTGGCGATGGCGAGATCAACTCCAGCCAGTGCCCGACGAGCGGCGGTGGCGGAGGAAGAGTGCATGGCGGAGGCGGCGGCGGTCGGTACGGTGGCAGCCGCCAATCGGTGAAAGTGCTGCCGCTCTGCGAGCCCTGATTCTGCTGAGAGGTGTTCTTGCTGCCGAAGCCACTGCTACTGGAACGGCTCTCTGGCGAGCGGTCCAGATGTTCGGGCGATCCGAGCTCCGGAGCACTGCGAGCGATTCGCGCGTGCCGGGGCAGCAAGCGAGCGCGTGAGCGCGAGTACGCGGTCGGCATGCGTATGCGCGGACTATCGCGAATCGGATGGACTGGAATGAAGCCCTGCGATTCCTCGTGGATGGCCCTAAGACTGGGTAACTCCTGAGAGTATCTTTCGTGCACTGAGCGCAACTGTACGAAACCCGGCGGAGTGGGATACGAGCGGTCCGCACTGCTCGGATAGCGCACAGAACTGAGATCACTGAAATACATTGGCGTCCATGGCGAGAGCAGCAGAGCGCTGGAGGCAGTCGGCGAACTGGATTGAATCTGCTGCGGATGATAGATTGTCGATATCGGTTTCATTGGGTAATGCGGCTGACCTCTAGCAATAAACCGCGCCAGAAGACGTGCACTCTGTCCCGACGCATCGGATCGCAAGCTCAGTTCGCTAGGGTAACCCATAAGGGGTCGACGCCAGAACGCTCGATTGGGCTGTGTTGATTGCCGCGTCAAGAAGCCGCCGTCATCACTGCTGGATATATTTGAGATGCTATCGGGCTGCAGAGACGCATCACCCAATACAAACCGGCCGTCCGCTGTTCGCGATATGCGAGCCAATGACTTCGACGGTGTTTGGAGATATTCGGAGTGCCAGCTGAGGTTGCTATCAGAACGGCACCGGTCTTTTGGCCATACCCAGTTAATCACAAGATGCATCGCCCTTACACCTGGTATTCGGCCTTTTCTACCTCTAAACTCACATAAACGAACATAAATTAGATACAAACTTATGGGTTTGCAAGCAAAACTACTATGATAATGCATTCCAAACGGCACTTGGTATTTAAGTCACAAAAATCAAACATTGATTAATCTCAATCCGAATTAAATTTGACACTAATTATAGTTAGGTAGGATCATGCTGGGTGAGCAGGCCATAAATGTTTGCATCTACGTTCTATATTTGCTACTGCAAGCATTAAACTATGTAAGCAGTGTAAAATGTTGAGAAAATGAGTTATCGTTATTCGTGTAATAAGCAAAATAAAACCAGTAGGCATTTTTACATCGTATAAATTGCATCATATTTTACTACTAGATATGTCAAGTCAATTAATTAAAAAGCGTGCGAAAGTAATAAGATTGATGAATACATGTGGTAGTGCGACAGTTGTGGTCTCAGCGTTTCCCTTCACCTTTTTTCCTCCTGTTCCACGCAAGCGGGCGGGCATTAACACATTGATGGGATCAGAGACTGACAAAGAAGAGTATTACAAACATGTTATACAAAGTACGCTATGTAGTGTATCGTGTTTAAGAATACATTGATAAAACTGGTAATTTTTGAATAACTACTCGAATTTGTAATCTGTATTAATTTATAAAGTGGAAAACAGGTACATGACATGGTATTACCAGTTTTACCGCATGACATATTGTTTACTAGTTAATTGAAGAGTAGCACGTGCAAACTCGAATATACTATGTAATCTTCGAATGCACACAAACCGTCGATGAGACCGTAAATTATATCGATTACCAAAATATAGACAAAACGACCCTAAAAATTGCCATTCCAAGAACAGATGAAGCACACATAATTTTTATAATTGAAGCGTATTATGAACAATGTTCAATCGGTTGTATTAAATTCGCAAGAAATTTTAGATTCGCATTTTCCCCATTATCACAATACGCTTTTTTCAACTATTACGATATATCTCTAATAACAGTTTCCACGTTCAAATGAAGCCCCCAAAATTGAAAAAAGAAGCCGTTCAAAAACTTGAGCAATGCAGTTAAAGACATTCGGAAGGGGTTGAAACTTCTAAGAATAATAGGATCTATGAGAACTTCTAAAAAACAGTAAACGTTCTGTTACTAAAGGCTTCTCACGTTTGTTATTTGCGCGCGATACATTTTTTGGTTTGCTTTCGGTAATATATTGCAGCGCAGATTTTTGTTAATTCCAGGCGTGAAAGAAAATTAAGAAATAAGTTTATAATTTGGTGGCACCGTCTAGTGGATTCGTGTTCAACTGACGCTTACGGTTCGTGTCAACGCTTGTCCCAGGAATTATAAACACGCTCTCATAATCCTGATAGGACTCTGACTCAACCGTCCTATAAGATAATAAGAAATTTTATTGATCTTTTTTATCTTGTTTTCGGCGACAAGCAAGACAATTTTCGATTCACCGATTTCGAAACGAAGAAGTTGATCGTGCTTGTGCTGAATCATATTAGGCAGTATATAATTCTAAAGGAAGTTGTGGAGCTACTTTTATGTATTATATTAACAGAGAGGTAGAGTGTTGTAAGTAGTGAGCGGCAATAGAAGTAAACTTTACACTTACTTTTTCAAAGGCACTTGACTTTCCGTTGTACCACCGCCATTCCTCGAGTCTGTGATTCGGCAAGCTACCATGTTGTAAGCTAAAATTGGCAATTTCGACAGTTATAAGAATCTTATATCTTTCACCGGATGCTGCAAGGCCGACAGTAATCAAGACGCTTGCCATATGCAAAGTTTACCTTTTTCTTGTTTCCGTCGTTTGCGTTTGTTACATATCTTGACGGCGCAAACTGATAAAATAATAGCTACAATGAAAAAAAGAATGCCTCCAACGACGCCAGCCGTTATGGCTTTGTGTTTTACACGAGCAGGCACCGGAAATTTGACTTCCTCGCTACTCTCGTAACTCTTCAGGGAGTTCGCCAGCACTCTAAAGTAGTATGTTCGACCACCAACTAAGTTTTTAACTGTAACACCAGCATTATATTAAATTAATTTTGTATTAAAAGTAATCCACGCTTTTAAAACCAATATTATTGGATTTTAAAATGACCTCACCCAAATAGTTTGTATCTACTGGTCGGATTGAATTTTTATTCAAATTCTTCCAAGGTCCGTCCGTGCGATACTTAATTGTGTAGTACTGTATGAGATTAGCCCTTTCCAGAGGTGCTTGCCAACTAATCATAAACCCATTTGCAATTTCCGTCACTGTTAAGTTTCTTGGTATACCAGGTTTAGGTCCTAGAATTGTAAAAGAAGTTTGTGGTTTATTTACATGTAAACCATTAAGATAAACCATCAAATAGAATGTTAAAACAAAGCATTTGCATCTTATGAAGTAGCAAAAGCGTCATTCAGCACAGAATGAACACAAAGTGGTAGGGAATAATTCATCCGGATAACTACCTGTCGGCTTCAAAACTGGGGGAACATAAACGGCACCAGTCGAATCCGTTGGTAAAATAAGAATACTATAATCTAAAACATCTGTAAATAAAATAAAAAAATAAGAAACGATGCCAAAATAAATTAACATTCAGAGTAACTAATTTGAGTGATATAATGCTTAGTTAATGATACATGAAGAAGCTGGTAGTTCATTCTGTACTCAATTATGCGCTTCAGATTTTAGTGAACGTCGTTTTCTCGTATATTTGCCAGATAAATGGAATCAAGAAGAAATTCCAAATGCTGGCATGAGAAAACATAGCTTACCGGAATCGCTAGCGGCAGGCATGAAGGGAGTCTGTGTAACCTGTACCTTTTGAGGTAATCCCGCTTCTTATCCAAGAGTTAGCATTTTATGAAAGGCAAGTTCAGTTGAATTAGCAAAAAAATAGTGTATCAATTGTGTAGTATACACATACTAAAGAGTAAGTCCAGCGTATTAGTTAGAAGTTGGAATGGGTTGATCGATTAGTAATTATGTGCTTACCCAATGTTCGAACGGTAATGATCTGACTCATCATCCCATCGCCTAGTGCGTTCTTGCCGACCACTTGAAACTCGTATGTTGTGCCGGGCGCCAATCGATTGATTGTGACTTGAGTGCTCCCAGAAGGTGTAACGGGTATGGTAGACCATTCGGAGACCCCCACATCTCGATACCATATCGTGTAGTCTTGCTTGTAGTCAGGCCCACCACTATATCCTGGTAGCCAGCCCAACGTTACTGCGAACTGTGCTGCTGTACCAGACAAATTATATGGCGCATGCGGTTGGGTGCCTTCCACAACCAACTGTGTTGTCGAAACGATGGTAGCCACTTCGTTGGATGCCACACACTGATAAAAACCGAAGTCGGAACGACGTAACGATTCAATTGTAATGTTACCGCCCGTGGTTCGTACGCGATTTTTCTGTAGAGGAGTGCCATCACGGCGTTGCCACTCGATGTTCGGTTTTTGAGTTCCTTCCGCTTCCTGCGCATCGCAATGCATCTCAACCGTCTCTCCTACTTTGCGCTGATACATGTTTTCCGGCTCAATAGTGAAGACAGGTGGCTTGCGCACCAACACCTCCATCGGCCCCGATGAACCTTGCGTACCCTGAGCATTATACGGTGTGCACGTGTACCTTCCCTGGTGGTTTTGATTAACGCGCGTAAATAATAGCGATCCGTTATTCATAATCACGATGTCTTTCGTTTGGTACGGTTCCAGCAGTCGTTTGTCTTTGGTCCACGTAACATACTGTAGAGGAGGGTTTGCTTTGATATAGCATTGCACTACACCCGCTAAACGGAAGGGCAAATATTGGATGGTCGGCGTGAATGTTACTTTTGCCGGATCTAACAAAATAAATGAAACTATGAATGATCCCTGGAAATCAGATAGTTTGATAGTATTACATTCTACATTCAAATAGGCTGATGCCGATTGTGGTTCGCCGATACCGTTGCTGACTTCACAAAGGTACTGGCCACTGTCGTCCGCGCTGACTGGATTGATGACCAATGACCCATCACGGCGAATAGTAACACGTGTTTCTAATGAGGCCACTTCCTTGACGGGCGCGCCTTCCCGATACCACTTCACGGTTACATTACCAGGCAACGCTTTCGCTTCGCAGTTAAACTGTACTTTTTCCCCTTCTAGTTTCGTCTGATTGGTCGGGGGAACCATGATAACAGCACCACCCGCAATGATAACACGTGCCGTGTGCGAGATCTGGCCTTCACCGTTCCGCGCAATACATGTGTAATCTCCAATATCTTCATGATGTATATTAGATATTCTCAATTCTGTCCCATCGTTGAAAATTCCTACGTTTAAGATAAACAGTTTAGGAGAATGCGTAGCAGGACACGACAGCTTGCATTTACCTATACTACCAGAAGGTTCAACTGGATTAGCATCTTTGTACCACAGAATCTCAGGCGTTGGCGTTCCTTCGGCCTGGCAATTGAGAATGATAGCATCTCCTAGATTAACATAGATTACATCTTCCGGAGTGACTATAAACCGTGGTGGTGCATGTACGTCTAAATGGAACCACGTGCCATTTTTTTTGTTTCCATTCGGAGATCGATTAAGGAACACCACCTTACATTCATACCTAAACGAAACGTGATAGATGAGAAAATAGGCAGGTACCCAATCCCCCTGTACAAAAACCTACCAGCCCTGATCTGATTCACGAATGTCAGTCAAGTTGAGGGATGCCGCTCCATACGGGGAATCCGCCGGAACTCGAGATACACGCCCTTCATATCCTGGCCCGCTGTGTGTTGGATAGCTTTCATACCATATGTAGATGGGTATGTCCTGGCCCTACGTGATGGACAAGATATTAATCGATCATATCAACTGACTGCGAAGTCCATTCGGAAACTTTTCGCTTTTATGCAGGTTCATTTCCTTCAGGTAAAACACATTTGATACTTCCCCAAGCATTGAATTGCATTCTTTTTGTAATATAAACTTCTTCATGCACAAGCATAACAATACAACAGACTAATAGATAGTTACTTGAGATTAGGTTAGCAATGAGGGTATAGGTGATATAAACAAACAAGGTGGAAATATTTCAAGATATCAAATATAAACTAACGTTTCACTCGAAACAAATAGCAAATATATAAAAGACACACTGCAAACAGTCATGCGAGAGAAGAAAGAGACAGAGAACGGTATTTTGTAGTGCGGATTTTGCTGCATACTCCAATACTGCATTATATCCTATAAACTTAATTCACAATTGTACTAGCATAATACTTTTTCTTCCTTTTTTATGAACCAACACTCTAGCTAACATGAGCATAGAGAACGGGATGCAGGGGAGGAGGGCCCTTGCTCCCCTTGATTCGCTAAAAATACGTAGAGTGGATATGTTCGGTATAATAAAATTAAACTCGTTGCTTTTATTTTATTGATTTAAAAATAATAATAAATAAAAAGTTTGTCAATTTCTGTCTCTCTCCCGTGAACAAAGTGCCTAGCTACGCCCATGCTATCTAATCTCGCGATTCACCGCTAATCAAATTTAATTTAACCCGAACAATCCAAATATCTTAAAATGCAGCATCCCTCTTCCACCAATACCAAAATTTACGGTTTGAAGGGAGTTCGTGGAGTTCGCCACATAATGCACCACAATATACCAAGAATAGAGCCATTACCAATAAGAAAAGTAACATACAATAAACGGTACTTAGGTTGTAAGTACGCTTAGTAGTAGTGCTGAGAGGAGTTGTGAAATCGTACCGTTTCGCCTACCTTCTTCTCCCATTGCAACACATAGGGCACGGGGTGTCCTTCAGGAAACTCCACGTGGCAGTTGAACACCACGGACTCACCCAATATTGCCGTAATGTGTACAGCATCTTGGAAACACAAACCTGCGCACAAACAGTTATCATCATCACAACCAAGTGCTTGCCAATCATATCAGCACATACCTTCCTGCGCTTGTAATACAACGAAAGCGAAAATCAACAGTATTTCTTTAGTGCCTGTCAATGGACGAGACTTGACCCCTGGGTCTGTGCACATACCCATTCCGTTCGTCCCATACCTCTAGCTAACGCAACTTCATTGCTGGCCTTCCTGGAACACAAAATGTAAATCATCATTTACAAATCATTTCAAACTAGAATTATAGCGATTTAGATTTGTCCACCATACTGTGTAATTTACCAATTATATATTTAGCTTTTGAGACGTTAGGTAAAGTAATTTTTTTTTAATGGAATATAGTGCAATAGATAGCTATTTTACACCGTAACTGTATGTTACCATTTATATTGTAAACATCGCTTTGCCACTGCCTGTGGTTGCAAATTTTACCGTTAGTTACCTGCGGTTTCCTGAATAATCACTAATTAGTTATACATGCTTCATCGCTTTAATTTTGACACCGCGTTTGAAGCAAGATTATGATGGTAACAAAGTAGATGTAGAAAAGGACTTTAACTGCTTTTCAGCGAAATACGGAGATAGACGCCATGCTTGTTAGCGTGCGTTGATTGTTCATATTTGTTTAAGTCCGAACAATATTAGTCGATAAATGATTCTAAGTGTTTCAAAACGCACCATTCAACGCCGAAGCAACGTCGATGTGTTGGGATTATTTATTGCAATACTTGGTTGAGTATAAAAATACGTAACAATTTGACACAAACACGGGGTACACGAAGGGAATAGCAAAGCGAACGTACAATGGACTCACAGGCACTCGTCGTTGTCGCCTCACGACCGGGTGAATTTCTGCACAGCCGCGCAGCGGAGTGCGCGCACGATTCGCCCGCGCCCCGCGCCAACGCACCCAACACACGACGCCGCCACCGCCACCGCCAACCAACGGCCCACCCCGGTTTTCATTCGACATATTGATCGACCGACCGGCCGACCGACCGACCATCCCGGCTCGCCAACGCTATTTCAGGCGAGACACTCCAAACGCATTACAACTATATTATTACCATCAATCGTTCACCAGCGAAGACTTGATCACTTCCGCCGATACTCAGTTGACTACAGATCAACAAATTTTGTTTTTAGCTCCCTTCACATCTCCGGCTGTAATAAAATGGCAGTGCGCAAGCAATTTCAGGTGCAATCAACACATGCCACGTCCCTTTAGGACTGGTTAGCTACTTCTCGCAGGCAATGATCGATCTGGGCTTACAGCGCAGTGCGCTGACGTCATGGGTGGGTCTTGATGACGTCAGAGCGCACAGACAGCTAGAAACCTCCCCGCCCTCTCGCCCCCCTCACTCCCACTCGGTGCTACCTCGGCGGCGGTGGCAGCGCGCAGCTCGGGCCAGGATTCCGACGATGAACGCATAGGACGATGCACTTACTACTGTGACCCCAGCGAACTTCATTGCACCACCAGCCTTTCTACGCATTGTCCCCCTCCTTCTCCCGCGCCTGCCCCGAATGGCAGAATCTATTTCTGGATTTGTAGCAGACGATAAAGGTCAATTCCGGGAGAAAAAATACGGTCGTATGCGTGTGCAGAAGTAATCCGCACATAGAAAATCAATTTGCTTTGCATGTTTGCTTTTATTATTTGCCGCATGCTGGTTCAAAGGGGATTGGCAAAATGTACGTGCGGAAGACCCTGAGAGGTGTTCGTATGGCTTTACTCCTAACCCTTGCACATCAAACCACAACTGGAAGCGTAAGTTACAACCAATAAGCCAGGATTTGTACGTACGACGGCTTGCTTCAAGTTTCAACCGTGTAGAGTTCGTAAAACATCGTCAAAGTTCGTTTTTATCCCGGCGATGCTTTAACTTTTAACACGCTCTTAATAATTTCGGCACGTAGCACTTTTACAAGTTCCGCGTGCGGCAAATATGCTAGCCACAGCTCCAAATCCGTACGCTTCACCGCGCCCAAACCGCGAACTTTCCATCATATCCGTTGTTCGTGCAGATTGAAGCGACTTCCCCGTTACAGCAAAATTAGGGGCAATGGTATAATAGAAATTAATTAAAGAAGCTAACACGATGTGGGCTCGTTGATCTTACACGTATAGGGTTGTTTGTGAATTTTTTATGCGGCTTGTGTGGTTTTAAATGATGGGGCAAATCCGCATGGATGAGTACGCAGGCTATGAAGGAGCTGGCAGCCGTACCGGTAGCGAGCTCACTCCGGCTCGAGCGAAAGGCATCCGATCGATATATAGAGGGCGACGCGATGTGACCTAGCGGGAGCCGCACCCCAAAGTCCATCCATCCCTACAAACATTATTTTATTTATTCCGTATGCAATTGTCATTACACCTAATTCAATGGCTAACAGGGTAAGAATAGTCATGGTGATGGATAGATAATCTCTTTGAATTCAGTAGCTTTACAAGATATTCACCTGCATTATGCAAATCACTGTGCCTGCAATAACAACAAAAAACTCGCTCAAAGCATAAAACAAGGCGGCACGGCCTAATTCTACTCTACAGGTGGCTAGAAACATTTTCAAACATTGTTTTCAAATCATACCAATTACGTTTCATAATCTTCCATCACGTCTACTCTACATTCTTAAATAAGTTATAGCACACCAAATTAAAGAAAATTATTGCACTGGGAATTTTTATCATCTAAGACGAAAGAATAAATATCGGAAAAATTTAATCTTTGATTTGAAACATCTGGAAATGCATATATCACAACGAACTCCACCAAATTAATAAATGT
>JAODFX010000001.1:602802-617641 GCA_027580035.1 Dorylogaster longipes | reverse complement strand
CTGCCAGATGTACTTGAGAATGTCAGGGAAGGAAATGAGCAGATTGAAAGTGTAAGCGAGGATAATAATAGTCACTTTGAGGATTCAGAAGATCAATCAGACTCTGAAGATGACTACTATCCAAGTCCAAAGAGAAAACGACCTGGTGCAAAGAAGAAAAGTGGACGAGGCCCAGGGCGACCAAAGAAAATTAAAAGAGAAAAGGGTGAAACTATGGAAATGCAAGAGAACTTTAGTTGTGTAGCTTGCAGCAAATCGTTTAAAAAGCTTAGAGCACTTGAAGTGCATGGTAAAGAGCAGCATCCCGACGAACCCGTCTTGAAATGTTCTCATTGCGATGCCAGATTTTCACGTGTTTATTCTATGAATCGCCACGTTAACTTACACAAAGAGGGCAAAGTTTTAAAAAACAATAAGGCTTTAGAAGCAGAAGTCAATCTCAGCTGTCTAGTTTGCAAAGAAACATTTAAGAAGCTTGCCGAACTTGAGTCACATGGTAAAGAATTCCATTCGGAGTATCAAGTTCTGCGATGTCCCAAATGTGACGCACGTTTTTCCCGTGTCTATTCCTTAAGTCGGCATATGAATTTACATAAAGAAGGGAAGCAGATTAAGGTTATGATAGGTCACGAATGTTGGAAGTGTCTAAAGCGTTTCACCACCATACCCGCACTCAAAAACCACCTGACAGAACATTCGGACGTTGATAGTGAAGATTTTGTGTGTACAAAGTGCTGCAAACCATTCTTATCCAAAGCGAAGCTTACTGAACATATGAAGGTTCATGCGCCTCGCAAGCAGTTCTTGTGCTCAGAATGTGGACAGGGTTTCATACGCAATGATTACTTAATTACGCACATGATGAGACATCGCGGAGAAAAGCCGTACGTTTGCAAATTCTGTGGAAGAGGTATGCAACCATACTTACCATAACCTCTCTTAACTAGTATAACCTTTTTTTAAGGATTCGCCAGACAAACGGACGTGAATGACCACGAACGTTATCACACTGGTGAGAAAACGCATGTGTGCGATGTTTGCAAACGAGGATTTACTAGGTAAATGTTAGCAACATCTTTAAGGAATCCAATTTGTCAATTTGTGTTTGACCTCAGAGCGAATAAGTTGTCTGTTCATATGCGCATACACACCGGCGAGAAACCGTACAAGTGTCAATTTTGTGGCTCAGCATTTGCGCAAAGTAACGATCTCAAGTCACACGTTCGTCGCCACACAGGAGAGAGATTCCAGTGCGACTTGTGTATGGCTAATTTCCTCATGGGCTATGAACTAACCAAGCATAAGCGGAATGATCATGGTAAGGCCAAATGTACAACAAACACTTGTGAATCTTGGATTAATATTCTTTTCAAGGACTCAATATTACCAGTCATATCCGGAGACTTAATTCTACGCTGGATAAGTCACTCGATGGATCGGAACCGCAGACAGTTAAACTTCCAAAGCCTGTATTAGCTGTTCCACCTGTATTATTTGATGAGCCAAATATTTCAAATGATTGACTGGTAGAGTTTTAGATCCTTGATATAATATATTTTCTTCTGGAGTTTGGTTTGAGTTAGAAGTAATATATTACTATCTAGATGATATTTACATGTCCCATTTTCATATCAACATATGTTTATGATCCGAATTGTATTTTGAATCTATATTCATCTAACATCCGAATATTGACTATATACAACGTAATTCATGGTGTAAATAACAATTCGCTTAAGGAGTTAAGTTAGCAGTCTTTTCATTCATCTTATAAATAAAGGTTAT
This sequence comes from Dorylogaster longipes, assembly GCA_027580035.1. NCBI lineage: Eukaryota > Metazoa > Arthropoda > Insecta > Coleoptera > Staphylinidae > Dorylogaster > Dorylogaster longipes. Next base: position 615,856 of record JAODFX010000001.1, on the reverse strand, counting down.
CATTATGATGTGCGGTGTAGTAATTATGAGATATACTTCTATGACATTCTTATGTTTAGAGTGCAAAATATACTCCAAAATTATGATAAATGTGTTTATCACGGTGCCATCTATCATATACTTAGTATCATGTCACACCTAGATTTACATTAATTATTATCTGCTTCTAGTTACCATTCACAATTGATACGAGATCGTCGTTAGGGGGGGGAGGAGAAGTGGCTGGCGTCAGAGCTCTTCGGGCTGCGTGAACGTGGAGAGGACGGTGATGGAGAGTATTTGCTAGAACTCGTCGTGGAAGCTGCGCGCGGTGTCGACCATCTTGGACTTGAGGAACAGGTTGGGATGCGAGAGGATCTCGTCCAGCGAGAGCATGCTGTCCTGGTCGTTGTCGGCGAGCGCGAGGAGGGCTTCAGCTTCATGCTCGCTGTGCCTAGGGCTCTGGGGAGCCACGTACCGCAGAAGTTCGCGACGATCTGCGCGGCCATCGCCGTTGAGGTCGACGTTCTTGCGGAATTCTGCACGTCGCTCGTTCTCGTCCTGGCGAATCACCACGGTCTCATCTTCAGTGCCTGAAACCAATGCCAAACTTCACGTTTAACGCCAGGTCGAGCTGCAGAGATCGAACCTTCCGTTTGCAGCACTGCAAACTCATCCTCAGTGAGTAACTCATCACCGTCCCTGTCGAACTTGTCGTAAAGTTCATCAACAAGTGCGAGATGGTTGGTGGCACTCGACTCCGGATGAGTAAACGCTAGAAACTCGTCCAGGGTGAGTGCGTCGGGATTGGAACGCGCTGCCTCCATCCAAGAAGCTTTATCACGCATGATTTGCTCTAGGAAAGGAGTCGCCTTAGAGTTGTCGATGGCAGTGGATGGTTTGTGATACCTTTTAGAGATCGTTCCAGCCCTTTGTGTCGCTTCTCATCGTGGTGCTTGACGTATTTACGGCTGAAACCTCGCTTCTTCAGGAAGTACGCGTGGTACTCCTTCCACGTGACGACGCCATTGCGGGGGTTTCGGTCTATCAGCGTGAATAGGCCGTAGTTATTACTCACTGCCCAGGAGATGTGCTCCACGATCTTCCTCCGAATCCACTCCGCCAGCTCACGCGAGTCCAATTTATTATTTTTATCTTTGTCCGCTCTGAAGCGAAGATGAATGACTCGTTAAAACTTTGAGGTTAGCAAAAGTTTTCGTAATCTAGCGCCGCACAACTTCGCAAACTTGGATAAGTTCATTTGGGGCGTTTGTGAGATTGTGTAAGTGCTTCTTACCTGCGAAACACCTCCTCGAGGATCTCAGCCTGATCCTTGTGTAGATTCTCCTTGTTGTCCACGTTGATCAAATACTCATTTCGGGGATCGTTGATTGGATCCGCGTTTTTGTCCTCATTGCCTGCACCTCCACCACCGTCCATCTTCTCCACGTGTTTGTTATCGTCCGAGTTAAAGTTACTGTTTTTGAGGCGGATTTCGAACGTGTCCTCAGCACCAAGGCGAATATCCATCGGCGCATCGTTTGGGATCTGAATGCGAATGTGGGGCTTGAGGGGGACCGAAAGCAGCCAGAACGTGAGCAGCAAGCCGAGGTAGCAGAAGATGGGGAACGGAAAGGACCATCGCTGACAGAGAAGGGAGCGTGTCACCGCGATCGGCCGCTTGGCACCCATTTTCCGCACGAACACACTGAGATACATTTAGGTTGCACGTTCAATTCTTTGCACGCCGATGATGTGCAGCATGTGGGTGGTATTTTGCAGTCATGCTCGCTTCAAGGCGACTGCAGAACTGGTCGTTGTTCGTGACGTTCTTGGTGCGTTCTCGTTATCTCGGCGACGTGGGGCGATGGCAGTAGCACTTTCTAAATTTCGTTCAATTGCATACGCGCTGCGCGGCGTATGCACGACGACAAGGCGACGGAGAGGAAGTTGAGAAGGTCGAGGTGAAATGCGCGAGAGTTTACGCTCACTATTTGCCAGATGAACGCGTTCGATTTCGTCCTCCACTTCAAGACCGCAAACCATTATCGGAGCGCGTTGCGAGCAGCGCAAGGAACGCGTGCAGCAATCGGTGGGAATGACCGCATATCGCGATCCGCTCGAGGGAGGTGAATTGCTCGATGAAAATGTGGAGGAAAATCGAATGGGTTGCGTGCTTGCTATGGGGGGAATAGCGATGTAGGGGATGATAGAGATATGTGACGGGCGCGAGGACGTCGGGGCGAGTGTGGAAAATCACGTCGACCTGCGTTTTCGCACCCTCGCTACCGCTTCCTGCTTTCTGCTGCATGGTGGGGAGGGAAAAATCGAAAACGGTGACAAGCTTCTAAATCACGCGACGTTCTCCAAGAGATGGTGTGCGCGACAAGCGCACAGTGGCAACAAAGGAAATGGGTTAACTGCGTAAATATTGATTAGAATGTACGAGGTGGCTGTTTGGAATCATTTTAAGCAAGTTCGCCGGAGGTAAAAAATTGTAAACTTTAGTCAGCTTGCATTTCCACTTTCTTCGATAATTATTCATCCAGCGTTGGCATCGTTGGCAGCTTCAAAGTAGTTTATTACTAAACAAAACAGTCTTGTAACTAATTTTCCTGCGCAATTTTAAAAAGGAAATTTATTTCAATGTATTTAATATTAAATTTCAACCAATTTCCAAATATAATTTTTATTTATTATATTGTATAGTTTAAATTCCATAAACATTATTACGTACTAGATTATCTGATCTGGTTAATGAATATATGCTTGTTGAAGAGCCAAAATCTACAACCAACGAACGATTATTTGTGGGTTGATTGTGGTTTTGTAGTTGTCTTGATACAAAATATTTAAATATTAACTTTTTTACAGTTTCCCTAGGAAGGAAGGAAATAAAGCTGTAAAATATTTAAAAAAAAAACAGTAGAATTTGAAAAATTTTCAACATAGTAACACGTGGTGCACATGCTAAGAAAAAAGAATCAATTTTAAATAGCTTAAACAGTTTAAGAGTATGTTTTCCGAATAAGATTTTCATTTTCGAGAATGTAACACATTAAATATTGCCTGTTAGTAGCAGTATATGTTATTTTACTCCTGAATGGAAACGGATTTGATTCCACATTCAAGTTAGAATAATTCAACAAATTTAACGTCCAACGGCCGGTTTTTCCATTGACAGTTAACTTTTGATTAGAAGTTAATTATCATTTAAAAACGAGCAATTGTATATTCAACGAATGTTAAGCATAAATTCAGAGTCAACGAGCATTTTGAGTTAACTCGTGGATTGTATGGAGGTATGGAGGATGATTTCTAGTATGGAACTAGAAAATCTCTCGCTTTCACGTTGTTGGTTGACTGTCATTCTCATATGTCTAAATAAGCGAAATTCTATTTATTCGTCTTGTCAACCTGACGTATTTATCACTACTTGCAGGTTAACTCATGGTTACTTAACCAATAACACGAAAACATATGGAGAAACGGAATCAAGTTAACATGACAGTTAACTTGAGGTTAAAGTTAACTTATAGTTGCATAACCACAAAGTTAACTTTCAATTGAAAAACCGGCCGTTAACTGTGCCCACGTATGGTTACTTGCTATATTGAAAAGTTGAATTAATGGATGTAGGCTACTAAACTTGAGAAAGAATTTTACCAAATCTACGGAATCTCATTAGAAGAGAAATTCTTGAATTAGCCACAAAAACTTTGTCTCAATTGAAACATTAACCCCATTTGAGGTGTTATTATGTCTCACAACGAGCAGAATGCGAAATAATATTAGATCACATGATTAGAACCGTAAAATAAGCGTTAAAAACTGTCACAAATTTAACAAAACAAAAAAGCTTAAAGTTTAAACAATTTTCATGAACATTCATATCTCGCTTTTTAGACTTTGCTTCCCAAGTGACGTCACATCGTATTTCTATTTGTGCATCGTGACGTAGACAAAATGTCTCCGCGCGCACAACTCCAACTAAACAGGAGCGTTCATACATACCCGTGGCTTCTTCGTAATACCAACGCGTTTGAATTTGTTTACCACCGTTTCGATGAACTTTAAGAAACCCTCACAGATTTGCTGATGGTCCGAGGTGCCGGCCATCTGGTAGATATCACAGTTCGGCGCGCCTTCGAGGATGCGCTTCGTGCCCGCATTGTTCAGAGGCAGCATGCAAATGCGAAACCTGCGAATGCACAATTGCAGTTACGATTATGAACTAGGGGATAATACGCATCGACCTCCAGAACTTTAAGCCGTCATCCAGCACGTAGTCGGTGTCGCCGCGCGTGCAGATGTAGTGGTCCATGTAGTTCCAGTTGAAGAGGTCGAGCTTCTCGGTGGTGAATGTCGAAAAAGACTCTTCGTAGGCGTCGTGGTAGGGCGCATGGAAACGGTAGCGATACTGATACTTGAAGCCGGGATAGGGATGTCGTGGTCGGTAGCGTGTCACGGAGATGCTGCTGCCGGCGAGGGCGATCTTGTGGAAGAGCCGACCGATGCTCAGCACGAAAGATTCACTCGCTTCTGCGCCGAGTTTGCGCAGATGGCTGCTAGCTGTGCTTCCTCCGCCGGTCGTCGCCACCACCACCACCAGCTGAAAGCCCTGTGCGAGACGTTGCGAGATCAGCTCGCGGAACACCTCGCCGGTCGTCAGTGGCTTCTTGTAGATAGCGCGCTTCTGCGCGTACTCGGCGTTCACGTCGTCCGGCAGGAGGCTGTACAGCGACTCGACGTAGTCCATCTGCAGCGAGCGCTTGTCGGGGAAGTAGTCGGTCGTTATGGGCAGGCACGCTGGGATCGTCAGGCTCTTCCAGTCGACGCCTACGCATGTTTGCAGCGAGATTAATCGCGCTGGCCTTGATGGTTCCACGGACCGACATGCAACTAGATGGATGGAGTGCAGCCTGCCTACTTGCATGCAAACGGAAACACCACAGCCGGAAGGCAACTCTTGTCTTTCGAGCAAACCACATGAGAAGAATGATTAACACAGACTGAAATGTTTAGTATTACTAATGGATACAACTAGAAGGACCCACAAAGAATCTAGTATTGATGTAGTGCAGGGGTGGGCAAATACTTTTAAGCTCGGGTCAAAATGTAATTTTCAAAACATCTTCCGGCTACATTGAAGCATTTGGATAAGGAAATTTGATATTATTTCTTCTAAATTGAGATCCAAGTCATAGGCTATAAGTAGGCAGAGTCAATCCAAAAGTTAACTTCATTAATCGTTAATTCGTTACTTTAAAAGTTAACTTCTTTAATGGTTAAAAAGGGAAATTCTCGAAAATTTAACACATGTTAACTTTTACAAATTAACATTTACGTTAAAATATTTGGATCATTGGCTTATAAGTTTGCCGACCACTAGACTAATATAACAGACTAAATTTAACGGAAGTTAAAATAAGCGTTAACTCAAAATTTAATCCCCGTGAAACTTCGTTAATTAACGATTAACAGGTTAAGGGGTTAATGACCACCTTTACTTCTAGCAATCCCTGCAGATTTGCGTCAGGAATTTGTGATTAATGTTTATTTTTCGTGGAAATCATTAACGCAATAGTTTTTGCACAAGTATATGTCGAAACAAATAAAATTTGGTACATAGTGCAAAAACGTAGTCGAGCATAGTTCAAAAAATTTTTGTAAATTATTTGTGACAATTAGTGGTGCTTGAATTTCAAAAAAAAGCTTCTTGCGCATTTGAATTGAACTTGAATTGCATTGAAATCTGCATTGCATTGAAATGTTTCAATTGACTGGATAAAGTAAGCAAAAGGACCGGATTCCGCCTACAGGCCCTGTTTTTGCCCACCCCCTGATGTAGAGAGTGCATTATACAATCGACTACGAATTTGCCATTAGTTAAATCTTGAACAAAACATATTTGAACATTTAAACGGTGATTAACATAACGCCAAATTCGTGGCAGATTGTCAAATCGTATTCTAGTTACAATCTACATGATCAAGACGGCAACATTCAACAACGAGAAGTGCCAGAAGTGCAGAAGTACAGGTGTAGAGTAAACTTTGTAATATGCGTTCGAACCTATCAGGACATCATTGACAGCTGCACATCGCCATCGCCGTGCGGACCAAGGACATGGTTCATTGCATTGCCATGGAACGAAAAAGTCAACAACTTCATTTATCTCCTCAAGGCCATGTTAGTCGCTCTCGCTGCGCTGCATTGTGTAATGTACACAGAATGAATGATGCAATGCGATGGGATTTCGAGCGAGTGATGAAAGTCGAGGAGATGCAGGCAATTACTTACCGGTTGTCAGCGCAGGCGTCCATTCCTGTTCGCCGGTGGCACCCCAGAGGTACGTGAGGGTGCGCGGAGGATACTTGGTGGCGGAATGCGCGTGTGCCGACGACCCCGAGCGTTTCTTACAGTCTGCAACGAAGCGGAAACGAAACGAAGTTGGTTACCATCCAGGCAACATGATAAGGCATTCGTACATTCATGTAGGACCGCTGTCGACAAGCTCCGTTGGAGCATCGCATGATGGTGGAGATGCTGCTGGCCGCCGACACCGCCGCCATTGCGACTGCGCTCCGGCGAATGGTCGCAGTCACTGCCCCCATGCAAATGGTGCGTCGCCATCGCCGTCGCCGTCGCGCTGCCAACATCCGCCTGGTTGGCAGGGACGGCCTGATAGTGGTGCTGCTGGATGAGAACGCCGGTGGGGCCCTTGGGGAAGATGTGCGTCCAACGGCGCCGGTTACTCGTAAGCTTGATTGTCACATGCGACGGATCGAAGGGGTTGATGAGCGCACGCGACTCGAATGGTGGCGAACCTTCGGAGCCGACGACCATGCGGAGAGGTGGCGATGGTTCCTTCTCTTGAGGCACACTCCAAAGTTTATCTATGGAAGAAAATCGGTTAGAACCCCAAAACTGATACAATCGCACAATCGATTCTCTTTTGTTTTTAGTTGTTTCATGGATACCAACATTCAGTTCAGTTGCTTTTTCGTTCATTCTTAATCGTGATTGGTAATCACAAAAGAGTAGTAATAAGCATTCATGCACAAATTTCAATGCAAATGGCCGCCTTGGTACGACATCATTAGTTGCAGTTGCAGAGCACTTCATATTAAAATAAAGCATGTAGATTAGGTTCAAAGCAAAGCAAAACTCGATAGAAAAAAGGGATTCTAGGTTTGGATTCTAGCAATACATCAATTCCGAGTGTCGCCTACCTTCCTGCGGTGAAATGAGTGGACTTACAGCCGGCGCAATCGTAATAGGTTGCGATCGGTTGCTGTTGCCGCTACTGAACGCGACCGTTGCGTGCTGAATGTCGGGGTCGGAGAGCTTCCGGCGACGCAGGCGCTCCGACGGGTTGAGCAGCGTGCCCGAGGTGCGCTTGTAGCGCCCCGTTTTGCTGCTGCACCCATCATGCACTGAATGCAGCGTCGGCAGCTGGAACACTTGCGCATCGTACGCATCGTAGTCGAAGTACGAGTTGTGGATATACTCCTCGTCGGGCATCAGATTGCACACGCTGAAATCGTCATCATCGTCGTCGTTTCCATCGCCTGCATCGCGGCTCTTCTCCACCATTGGCGGCACCTTAATACGCGGCACGAAACTCGAATACGCAATCTTCTTGTTCGTCGAGTAGAACGACAAGTTAATCCAGTGCGGCATTGAATAATCATCGGGCAGATGCGTGTCCTTACTATGAAACTAAAAGCGAAAGCATCGTGAACAACTCCGTGCCGTTATCTGTAGAGTCTAGGAATGAACCTTAAGAAGAGGCACGGCGTGTAATGGCTGCTCACCAACGCACACCAGATCGCTGCCGACACCGTTATCGATGATGCGCTGCTTGGTGATGTTCGTCAGCTCACGATCGACCTCAAACACGCCGACGCCCGGCGTTATTACCACGCTCAGCTGGCCTGTGCGATCGAAGCTGCGGTCCAGGTAATGCTTTTCAAACACTACGGCAGAATGCGAACGCAAAACGGTGAGTGGATCGTGGGAATAGTGAAGAAGTTTACCATTGAGGGACATGTTTAGCACCTCGAGGAAGTTGCCCTGCGCCGCCGTGCTGTTGGTCGCCTTGGGGATGGCGACGTCCTCCTTCACGTGGCACTCGAGCACGAGGCGCAGATACTCGGCGAAGACGCGACGCAGCTGCGCCAGCACAAGGCTCCAGTCGTCGTAACGTTCGTTCTGGATGACAACGCGATAGAAATCCTCGTAGAAGCGCCCGCGGTAGTCCTGCTGCAGGCACTCGCGCATCACCTTCGGGAACTCGTCCTTGTCCTTCGCAGCGTAGAACGTGCGCGAGAAGAGCACAATCGTCACCTCGTGGTTGCTGCCGTTCTTCTTCCACTTGGTGAAAAGGTCGGTGAGGAAGCCGTTGACGGCTTTCTCGAAGTACAGGTCGCCATGGATGTCGAAATCCCACATCTCGGAGCTCATCTGCAGAAATAGATAGACCATCGACGTAGACGACCTGAAGACAACTTTAGTGTCATCTGTAATCACGCCACAAGCCACTCTGTCCCCCTGTGACCACATCTCAAACACTTGGCATCGTACTGCACCACCACAGAACTCGATCTTCTTGTTTATGTACACACATGTGTTGATCTAAAAAGTACCAGCATCAAACAACTGCTTGTCTAGTAAACATTCATCTTACAAGACTGTTTTTGAGCCTCCACATCTCTGATCTACCCATATATTGATCCTTAAAGGTCAGTTCCACCGAGTCCAAAGCAACATCACCTGGATTGACAATCGCCACATTCACGTAGCTAAATTGTCGCAATTTGAAAGTGGAGGCAAGAGACTGTTCAATGCTAATTGTGTCTTTCACTACTTTTGATTGGAGCTCCTCTTTTATTGGCTTTACTTGCAAGAGTAATCGAGGATTGTCTTCCTCATTGGCATGGTATATTTCCACAACATCGGAGAGTTTCGCTTCAGGATAGTCCGCAATGTTGATGAGCAGGTCTTCATCGCTGTAAGTTCGCTGGTGGATAATTAATCTGAACGTCTTCATTGTGACGAAGGTAAAGTTTACAAAGCAATATAACTTATTTAAATCACATGCATGTCAGTAAGCGTAACGTTAAACTTGTTCGCATCAGCATGTTTATCTTATCAAAGAGAGTGTTAGTAGAATTGTTGGCAATCATCAATGTATTTATAAAGCAGCTATCTGCAATGAATGTAAATTCAATTTATTTGTCTGTTTGTTTATCAGGCCATTGAGGTTAAATGGCTGTCAAGTTCAAACTTGAATTTTTTTATTCAAGAGCACCAAAGTTTCTTCATTTGCAACAGTCCTTTCCTATTAATGCAAGAAGAAGTTCACTTCTAATTAATTACTTCAATTATAGCAAATTCGTTTATTCGAAGCGCATTCATTTATTTAAAAAAGAAAATTTAAACTTGTTACGCGCACTAGCGCCTCACGCGGATTTCAGCAAAAGCTTCACGCATAACCTCATACTGCACCTCATATTACGTAAATTGCCAAAACAAAACGTTGGACCATAATTTGGAAATAGAGAGCTTTGAAATTTGTTGAACCGAAGGCATGGCATGTGGTACGAAGCTCACAACCGGCCTGACCGGCCTGAAAGTAGCCCGGAATCCTCATCATACTCTTGGCGTGCTCTACAACAAAATAATGCGTTCGCTTATCCAGATGCCTGAAGATGCAGCCTACAGGAAGTACACCACCGAAATCATCAACGAACGCATCGCCGTTCTGGAGTCGACCGGGACCGCGGCGGACATCGAGAATCAAATTTGCGGTGGGCAGGTTGAAGAGTTGATTGTTCAGGCTGAAAATGAACTTGTTCTGGCACGCAAGATGCTAATATGGAAGCCCTGGGAACCGCTGCTTCGTGAAGCGCCCGCAACGCAATGGCAATGGCCACCCGCCTCCAAATAAGGCATTCTAGTTTGTATCTGCTTGTAACTGTACGATATTCAAATAAATAGACGTTTAGCTGTAATAACGTTACATGCACTGACCCATTTCAACGTGTCAAACGACACAGAACACGCTGCAGTGTGTTTTTGTTAAACAACATTGAAAATATTGTCCGTCTTGTTTAAAAATTGTCAGTTCCTACAGGTTGACCACTGCCAAAACCAGTGACATCCCTGCGAGGCGCGATTGGCAGCACTGGCATTCAAAACGCACCGCAATCTAGGAGAAGCGAGCAATTGCGAAGGTCGCGCACCGTCCACCAATCAGCGGTGCGCAATCTGCGTAAAAGTCGCTCACCGCACGCCGTAACCGCGCGGCCAGCGCCGCCAGTGCGGCTTGCCGAAAGCTGCAGACCGGATCACGGATGAAGGTTGCGACTATTGAACAGATTTCTCGGTACGTTTCCTTTGTTTTCCATTGAATATGGCTGCCATATTTAGTTTAGATGTATGTTTTCGAATGTACGATGCGAGTTGGCGCAGCTCCGGTGCGTGCTCGTAGCCGAAAAACGCGAAAACAGTGCGCGCGAATGCCGAAAAGTGTTCGGTTGTGTTATGGACGAGTTAAATCCTAGTGCCGTATTGAGTTTAACTAAAAAATGCTTATGTTTACATCGGTGATAGAGAACGCACGGTTCCGTTTGTGTTAAGTTGACCGAGGTGAGTAGCAATTGCGTTTTTCTTTTGGGTCGTGCACGTCGCCGACGCGAGGAGCGAGGAGGAGCGATCTCGCCGGGTGCTCCGAGGACGACGCACGGCATGAGGTTATAAACGTACGGCGCTTTTTTGCGACCGCTGCGTTCTGGGAGCGTTGCACTCGACACCACGCTGCCATCAACGAAGACGACGACGACGAGGAGCATGGATTGCAGGCGAGCTGAGCACCAAACAGCGAGAGCATATTGCGAAGGAGAGCGTTGCCTGTCGTGCCATTTGCTGCTCACAAACTGGAATAGATTGCTCCACATGCAGCACCAGAAAGACTCCAGGCTCGATTTGCAATTGACGTTCGTGACGTGCATGCATCCCAATCGCATGAAGGCGGCGGTGGCGTGGGGCTGAGTGTACGTTCGCTGTGCTGGAGGCGACGAGTTTCTCCACACGAGTAATGCGAAAGAGCGTCGCCAAGCCATGGCATGCCATGCATTGAGTTCGAGAATGCTCGACTCGCTGCGTCGCCGCCGGCGACTTTCGAAACGACGACGACGACGACGCCGACAACGATAACCGGCCAGTTGCAGTGTGGCGATGATGGCCAATATGGCGCAGATGCACTCCGACGTGCACGCACCGCATGCGAACGCCCACCTACATTCGCCGCAAATCGATATACGAATGCGAATTGCGCCGTCGATGATACTCCTCGCGCGAGCAGCGGCGAGTCAATAGACGCAACCGCGACGTTTGATTAACTCCAAGGTCGGCCGCCGAAGCTGCGGCGACGGCGCTCCCGGCCTGCATTCAGCAGTGTTTTGTTTCTCCGTGTGTTGATTGAGGCAGTTGACGCCGATGTTGGCCGACAGCGGTAACGCGCTCATTTGATTGGGCGACATTTCGGATCGGTGCCCCTCCCCCCTCGCCGTCGTGCGGACGCGCTTGCGACGAGCGCTGGCCCGTCTACACATTGCCAGATGCGTCTGCAGACGAAAGTTTTAGGTTAAACTTGATATTGAGACCTTAACTACAATAAGCAGTAAGAAATAGGCGTGCTGTCTCGATTTGTATCCGAATCAAACTAATGCGTAGCGTTAGAGGCCTTTGGTTGGGGCCACAAATAGCGATTGCAATCGGATTCGTGGCGTATGGTATTGGCAGATGACATCTGCAGATGCATCTGCCTATGTGTAGAGGGACCAATACGCGTGCGGTGTGCGATGCGCTTCGTGCGTGCACGGTCGAGGCACTCGTTTTTCTCCGGCGCGCTGCTATGCGGCGCACGTCACACAGCACGGCGCACGTAATCTTCTGCGTTGCATTGCACGCTGCTGCTGCTGCCGCCGCCGCCACCACCGCCGCTTGCATCTTTCGCCGGCATCTCGCCGATGACGCGCACCCGTTTTACCTTGCGTGAGCCCCAATTAGGCGCTGCTTGTTGCGCGTGCGCGCAGCGTCGCCACCGCTGCTGCTGCGCCGCAACGACCGCGGCTGCTGCGGTGCGCTATGTCATAACATAACACAGCGTTTGGCTGAATCGTGCGCGCATCATCGCCGCTCGCACAGATATTTATCAATCGCTGCGCTTGATGACCTACGACATTTGCCGTTCGGTGCACCTCGGCAGTGTTCGCAAGCGCAGATGAACAGAGGGCGCTGATTGTCACTGTTTTCAAAATTCCCTTTCTTTTTTCTATGGTTTTTTGTGCAGTAGTCGTTTGTGAGAAAAGTTCTTGTAAAAAATAAGGTTGAGCGAAGTTTGCAATTGTTTTATGGAGTTGTTTATGAGGCAATTACGACACCGACAAATTTATCCTAGAGCCTTTCAAGCTTTATGTTTAATTAAGCCTCTCCTCAAGTCGTATAACTAAGGTCCATCTCAACCTTTACAGTGGATTAGTAGTCACAGGCGTTAGTATTCCCCATGTTTGAAATTACTATGATCAGCTTATGGTTTTCTTCAGATGGTTTTGTTTCGGATTATCGAACACATACTAAAAAGCTTTTTCAATTGACCAAGGTGGGCATTAACTCGTTAATCCGTTAATCGTTAATTAACGAAGTTAACTATCTGCTTAACGGATTCACTATTAAGTTAACTAAAAATTTAAAAAAGCTAAAGAAAAATTTTAAAGCTTTTGTTAACTTCCGTTAAATTGAACTTCAGTTAACTTTAGTCCAGTTGTCGGCAACTTATAAGCCAAGGATCCAAATATGTTAACACTTAACTTTTGTTAAATTTTCGAGAATTTAACTTTGTAACTCTTAACGAAGTTAACTTTTTAAATAACGAATTAATGATTAACGAAGTTAACTCTTGAATTTACTGTGCCCATTTATGCCAATTGATTTAAATACAGCTGGTAAATTGACCATACAATGCTTAAATAAATTTACATTTTCAGCATTTGAGATCACATTTAGG
>JAODFX010000001.1:580437-602130 GCA_027580035.1 Dorylogaster longipes | reverse complement strand
TTATTTTGATAGTCGTGAGGTCGTTTATGTTTGTTTGCAGAACGAAACATTCCTTCAAGATGTTCTTCTGTAAAATGTTACAAAACATGATCCATGGAATTTTGCCAAATTTCATTACAAAACTAGAATGGTAAAAGAGTTCGCAGGCGATTTGATATAAATCACCCGTTGACGTGTTAGGCGCGGTAAACGCCTTTCAAAATTCACCGCGCTGCCACGCGTTCGCGAGCAATAAATTTCCAGCGGTTCTTTGTAAATTAGTCACTACTATTAATTTATTGGCGTAGTGTACACTCTGATGGAATAATTACAATGATTTGCATAGGAAAACCATTTGTTATGCGTGCACGAAGGTGATTTAACGATTCGGTGGCAATCTTATAGTGTCCATTTAGACGGTCCAGCTTTATCTTAACAGATCAATACAATAATACAAGAAAACAAAATTTTTCTTGGTCCTTCGAACTGATGGTAGTTCGACATGAGGCGTGCATTATATGTATTCGCAAGAGACGGGATGCTAACTGCTTCAAACCCTCATTGAAATAACAGCCGGATGAATATCAGTGGTGGTCCTTCGAACTGATTGCACTTTGCCCTTCCTGTGAGCAAATCATCACCGCGCGATCATAAAACGAGTTTCGCAAGTCCTCTCCGCCCGCTTCGGACGCATATTGCCACCGTGGGAGCGTCGATGGTGGATCGAATTGCATCTTTTTGTCGGTTTATCAATGCGCCGATACGCTTTTTTCGCCGCGCCACGCACGACGAATCGAATTATGCGGGGTGAGTCTTTTAATGCGGAGGGCCCACACACGCCGGGAAGTTCATGTTTCTCGCACGCGAGAGAGGACCACACATAGTAAAAATGGTGGCGCTGCGCAAACGAGACAATTTGCACGTAGTATACGCGAAGGACGAACAAAGGCGATGCTCGACGGCAGCGTGCACACACTGCAACATCGAAGCGCACCGCATCGGCATTCCAGTTCGAAGTGCACGAAAAGTGCTGCTTGACTTTTGCGGCGTGCGGCGGCGTCGCAGTCTGACAATTACGCGCCGATACCGCGAGCGAGAGAAGCGCGAGAAGCGAGAGAAGCAAGAGAAGCACACCAACCAGCTCGCGTTCCCAATGCCTGCGCACGCGTTAAAAATCGCATCGCGCGGTTCATTGGCTTCGATGAATGCTTTCGTAATAAATCACCGCGAGCCGCGAGCGCCGCATGCGCGTCGTCGCGCTTCTCTCCGCCGCATCTGCATCATCACTACGACGCGAACGGCGAGCCCGTTTCGTGTGCGCAGCATTGTATCTCACTTGACATACTACTCAACATCCCAGCAGCGTCGTCCCTCATGCCTATTGCGCAACGGCGTCGCACTCTATATATTTGAACGGATTCGTTGGGGGAGGGGGGGGGGGGGGGTGTGTCGCCCACGAAATAAAGCGCAACGAAGGAGACGACAACGACGTCAACCCGCCGCCACCGCCACCACCGTAAGCATTGTGTGATGTAAGTGTAGTTGGGCGGGGGTGGCAGCACGAAGATGGAACGAAAGAGGATCACGATGAGCGGCGGCGAGGCGGCACAACCTGGTTGCACGCTGCCGGAGGGCAGCTTCCCCCGCCTCCGCCGCCGGGGGCCGGTGGAGCAGATTGTGTGGCAGCTCCCGAGTCGGTAAATCAGTCAAGGGTGGAAGCGTGTAGAGCGAAATGGAAACGGGCGAGGTGATTAGGAGCACGAGCGAGAGCACGAGCGAGAACCTCCCCTCCCTCCACAACCTAACCGTCCCTATCCTCCTCGTTGCATTCTGTCCTGTTCATTCTGTTCGCAGTCGGCGGCGGCTTCGACCCGACCGGCTTCGGGTCTTCCTCTGCGCCTTGTCCTTCTTCTCGCCTCCTCGCTGCGTGTGCGCTTTCGCCACACAACCGCCGCCGCCGCCACCACCGCCTCCGCAGCAGCAGCAGCAGCAGCGGAGATGTTTGCTCGCACGGCGCACGAAAGACGGACGGCCAGATTAACTTGATGCACGGGTGAAACTTTCCGGTGCTATTACGCCAAGTGGCTTTTTATGCGCCCGGCCTCGCGATCGATTTTCTCCCCATTTTCCAGCCGCATTTGCTCAAATATTTATATCCCTTTCTTGCGTTCGCACCGCATTCCTCAACCGCGCTTCTTCACACCGCTATTTCATTATCTCTATGTTGTGCTAATATGGCAATACGTCTACTCCTGCTCTCCCTTCTGCCCTCGGCCGATTTGGGATTCCTGGGTCGATCCCAGGAGTCAAGCTGGATGCAAAATCACAACCAAATCCCTGACCTAATTGCGCATATTCTTGACCTCATTTTCATCGCGTGATCTCGTCTGCGCTCCTCTTCGGCCTGTTCTCGTGTTACGTAAATGTTACTTACGTTCTCAATCAAACGCACGCTTCCATTCTGAAAGCTTTGTCCTTCGAACTGATTGTGCAAATTTATGTTCCCGTTCAGGAAGATTTATCCGATCTGGACATAATCCATGCTTCGATAGATTAATTTGTATAGAAGTTGCATTTGGTCCGTCGAACTGGATTTGCAAGAATGCGTGAATTTATTTCTTGCTTTAAACTTTTTGGATACGTTCTTATTTAGAAACCTGGGAATGAATTGGTATTAGACTGTTGTATAAAATGGTCCTTCGAATAGGATCCAAGTTGCTGTGTTTAGCATTCCGAACAAATTCTCAATCAGACTTTTCTCGTCGTTTCCTCCAGGTGTATAAGTAATGTTTAACAACTGCGAGTGCTCCAATTTGGTCCTTCGAACTGATTGTATCACTGAAAAAGCACGTACATTCTCATCGGAAATCACTCGCTACGCGCCGCTGCAAAACACAAAGCCGGCCGCAATGAACAATCGCGTCTAAATCAGCATAGGAAAGTAGCGAAAAAGCGTTCCGATCAATTACACCGCGTAAACGACGCGAACCCAATTCGCGAGGCAACAAAGGCAGAGCGGGCGCGCGCGCGCGCACACAATCTCGCAAGTGCATCAAGCCTTTCTTTCGCCGGCCGGCCGGCGATAACGCGTCGAAGAATGGAGACGTCGCTGCGACCGACGACCGTGTGAATGCTACGCTGGGATTCATCATCAATCGCACGAATAACGGTGCGCATCGCGGAAATCGCCGTCGATTTGTAGACTTGACGCCGCTGCGAATTGTTTTTCGCCGTCGCTGTAGTCGTTGGCCCGATTTCGCCGAGTGCGATCGAAGCGTACAAAGCGACTTCCGCTGCCGTTTCTCACACGCACTTAGCTATTATTGAATGGCCAGCGAACGAAACAATACGATGCGAGACAGCTCGAGATCCCGATTGTGCGCAGTGCGCGTCCACGATTTGCATTTCTTTCGAGCCGCTGCTGCTTGCGAAAACGCTTCGCGTCGAATTGCGATGCGGAGATTTATTGGCAAGCGTTTGCACACGATGGAATTAAATGTCACGCTTGAAAGCTGCATTACGACAACGAGAACAACAGGCAACAGCTCATCATCGAATCGGCGTAGTCGTGAAGAGGCGCATTTTTACGAGCATTTTAATTAGGCTCTCTGGCCGCGCGTGCACGGCGCAGGAAAGTCGCGATTGGAAAGACATTCTCTTCGCACGTTCGCTCGCCGCTGCAAAACGTAACTGCATTACCGCACCGCACTGCCGCGTGTGTGCCATTGCCTTTGCAGCGAGCGCAAAACTTTCATTTAGCCGGTCGGCGTGCGCATTGCGCGTTTTCGTCGCGTCAATCGCGTTCCGCGTCTATTGGAGCAGCGCGATTGCGTCACCAGCGACTTTCCCTTCGTGCGTTCTTTTCTGCTCTCTGCTGAGCGCAGCCATGGCCACTAACGGCTTTGCAAAAATTCGCTACGAGCCTAAATATTACTCAATGCGTTCAATGCAGCCTCTATTCGTTTAGGAGTGAACCACAACAAAGCAAACTAGTTCCAAACGTGGGCATTAACTCGTTAATACGTTAATTGTTCATTAAAGAAGTTAACGGATTAACTTCTAAGATAACTTCGAAAAATGTTAACGCTTATGTTAACTTCCGTTTCATTGAACTTGCGTTAACTTTAGTCCATCACCACGAATTAACGATTAGCTTTTCACTTTTCTATTAACTATGACTAGTTGAATCATTGGTGGAGACGAATTGTCATCACTAACAACTACTTTTACCTGTTAAAAAAACGTATTGGCAACCGGTTAAGGTGTTTGGTGGCGCCATCTACTAGAATACTGAGTAATGTCAGTAAGAAACGGTACAATACGGTACCTTGCCACCAGTACAACAGCTGTTTGGTATTCAAACACCTTAAAAACCGAGTCAAATTCTACCGGGTTATATGAGATGAATGTGGTCGAAGTAGAGTTTATCAGAATGACACTTCAAACGCTACAAAATTTGCATGCAAGTTAGGTTAGAGTTTGTTGTGTTAGGTTAAATAGGTTTTTTAACCAATTTATATTGTACAACACTCTTGGAAAAGGTAAGATACCTAATCCTTAATAATAATAATTATGGCTGACAATTCGTCCTGGTAGAGTGGAAGGTAACAATTCGATTGTGGAAATTTTTACTTGCTATATTCGAGTACCCAGCTAGTAAAATTATTCTCCTATAAGTTATTCAAAAGCAAAATGTAGTGAAAATTGTTTAACTTAGCCATCGATATTTACACGCAATGTGACCCAACTGGACTGGCAAATTAAAATTAAAAATCTATACAAATAAATTAAATTTATAGGCATTTTGCTAATGTGAAGCATTATGAAAATGACAAATAGCAAACAACCTAACACAGACTCACTGCATTTCACCAGCCTGAAATACTGCAATGACCAACATAGGTAGGTGGCCAATATATGAGACTTGCACAAGTTTTACTGTTTATAGGAGATACTAAAAAAAGCTGTGTCTTCGAATGTGAGCGCACTTGGAACAAACTCGCATCGAAATGCAGTCATGCGAATATCCCAAAAGCATTAGGTTGGGAGTGGAGAGCACGCTGCTGCTAATGACTAGTTAAATTGCAACGCTTTTAAGCGCGGCGCGATTCAAGCGCTCGAAATCAAGTACATGCGGAGCGATGTGCGTAATGAATGGGGATTTATATGGTTAAACGCGATTGTACGGGGGTAGTGCGCGCATTGAAAGGGATCGGTGGATATAATGAAAAGTTAGTTGTTTATGCGGGAGGGGCGCGCGCCGGATGAGAGGGCGGCTTTTGACGCGTCGGCGGCGGCGGCGGCGGCGACGCCAACGCGACGCGGGGGCGGCGGCTGGGTGGGTGGCTCTGTGTGCATAAACTTTGTATCAAGTCCCGAAGTCCTCGCCTGGCTAAACCCCGCGGGCCGTATTGCCCCCGGCAAAGGGTAACAGGTCCGCGCCGCGGCGGCGCCCGCTCGCTTGCGCACCCCCCCCCCCCCCCCCCTCGACCAGCAGCGTTGGTGGGGTGGCAAGTGCGAATTCGCGTACGCCAACCGCGATGGAATTCGCTCTCTCCTTGTTCGGCGCACGCCGACCGGCGCCTCCGCCGGAGATAGAGCGAGTTATCCCGAAGTGGCAAGCCGGACGAGAGAAGCCCTTTTTGCGTTTTGCATCTTTGATCTCTCGGTCGCCAACGACCACAGATGGCAGCAATTCCACTCCAAAGCGGATTACGATAACCAACGCTGATGGCTGATGATTTAGATCATAGGAAACCAGTTATGACACAAAGATGGTGTGTGCAATTCATTGCATCTTCGTATGGAAGTAACTTGTAACTCATGCGAGCGCAGAATCGCAGCGTGGGCCATCATGTAGTGTTTAATATCCGGATTGATTGTGCGGAGAGCATGCGACAACAATGCGGTTTTTCGAGCCGGCTGCAGCCCCGAGAGTAGGAAGCGAGAGAGCCCCGATGAGTGCAAGTGGGATGCGCAGCAGCGCAAAGAGAGGAAAAAACATCGGGCGGCCTGAGTTATGCGGTGATCCGAGTGCTCTGCGCTCGCTGCCATCGTGTAGGTGTGTGTGTGTGCTTCGAGTCTCGGGGATTCTCTGCCCGCCGCTGGCGGTAGCAACGCCAGCAGTAGTGCCATCGCCGGCATCGATCCTAACTCGGCCCACCACCGCGCACCCGTTCTCGGCCACTGACTGACTTCCGTCTGCTTTTTGGAAGGTTGCGAGAGTGCCGGAACGCTACCGGCGGATGCACCGGAACGCCAAAACAGCAGAGTGACGAAAAGAACGGGGGAATGATAAATGGCACCCGCTTTCTGGTCATTGACCGATCTGTATCTATAATTGGGAGACGCCGGAATCCTTGTGAGTAACACTGAAATGTAAAGGAGAAGTGACAGAACTCCAACGAAGAAAGTGTCACTAAGTTTTTTTAGGAAACCTCAGAACTCCAAGGCAAATGAAGGTGGTTTCCGTACTTCCTCTATATTCCAACACTCTCTTATTAAGCTAAGCCTTAAGCCTTGAGGAGGCAGCAGAATAGGTCCTTTGTCACCATATTGCAGAACCCATAGTGAAGAGACAGGGGTTCACCCGAGATCATAAAAACATGTTTGCTGACATTATTGGTCATTGGGCATTTTATCGTTTGAGTCATTCTGATTCTTTTTGGATTCAGAGAATACTAGAGAATTCTCTATGTTGTTAAGAAGAACCAATACGTCCAAAGCGTTAATCTTTCGATTATAAGATATGCTCAGTTATTATCTCACTTTCACTTGTTCACTTAGAAAGTTCTAGAACGTTTATGTTGGGACCTTTCTATTCCGGAAGACTACCAAATTTGCATCCAAACAGTTCTCTGGTTATTAAAATAGCATCTTTAAAAATTTAATATACACATATTCTAGAGGAGTACATAAACACAACCCAGAAGTAGCGGAAGGCCAAGAAAGCATGTGAACCCACCACATCCGGACTGACTTAAACCTGTTTTTCGAATGCCGTGCCGGAACGCCAAAAAACAAGTGGTCGGAAGCGCAATGTCCAAAAAGCTGACCCGGGATCTTTCTCAATCCAGAGTAGCTGAAGTCTAAACCTACCACATCCGGACTGGATATCCCACCAACCTATTTTTTTAGAAAGGGTACACCAGAACACCATTGAACAAGTGATCGAAAGCGCAAAGCTGAAAAAGCTGACCCAGGACCTTTCTCTGTCAGAAAAATTGCAAATTTTGATCCAAACATTTCTCTGGTTATTAAAAGAATACCTTTTTAAAATTGAAGATGTAATTTTTTTTGGGAATGAAGCATCACAACCCAGAGTAGCGGGGGTTTAAACCCACCACATGCCGAGTGGATATCTCATTATTTTGAATCTGTTTTCAGAAAGTCACACCAGAACGCCATTGAACAAGTGATCGGGAGCACAAAGCCCAAAAAGCTGACCCGGGACCTTTCTCTTTCGGAAGACTAGCAAATTTTGATCCAAACACTTCTCTGGTTATTTAAACAATACCTCTCCAAAATTTAACATGTGATTTTTTTGGGGAGTGAAGTATCGCAACCCAGAGTAGCGGAAGTCTAAAGCCACCACATTTTTTAGGGTCCCACCAGAACGCCATTGAAGAAGTGGTCGGAAGTGTAAAGTGCAAAAAGTTGACCCTTTCCGGAGTGATCAAGGCGGTGCAGGTAGCGAGCGAGCGCTGCGCCTGCTGAAATCTCGCATCGGCGATCGCAGAAGTGAAGAACGCCCCGACCGGCTGCTACCTGCGCGATACTCTCGATCGGGGGGCATGGAGAGTGCGAGACCCGCCGCAACGCGTCGTGCACGCTGCGCACCAACAGGTTACCCACCGTAAATCATCATCATCGGCGACGATTAGACGCGGGCGCGCACACACACGTTCGGCGGCCTTGCGCACCACCGCCGCCGCCGCCGCCGCCGCCAACTTCGTGCTCTCCCGATTGCTCGTGCGGGCTGCTCGCCGCGGCGTTGTCTCTCCTCCGGCATTGTGTCGCCGCATCGCCGGCGCACACGGCGAACAGGTTCCGCGTCGTTTTGCTCCTCTCGCGAGCGCTCGATCCGCACGCGAGCGCCGCTCGTCGTTTCTTTGCATTACGGCTCTTTATTTTATTACGTGCGCGCATGTTTCGTTAGCGTGCGAGATGAGACGACCGGCGACGCAGTGCAGACGACAACCGGCGAGCTGCACCAAGCGCAGACACTCTGCGCCCGCACCATCCGTCTTTCTGCTCTTGCTCTCGCTCTTGCTCCGTCTTCTCGGATGTCTTCGTGGCTCGCTCTGGCAGCTCGCGCGCCGCAATTATCTTTTCATGAATCGATTACAGCGATTTATTTATTAAGTACGCTCGATTGTAATTTCACCCCACTCATTGCGACCTTTGCATTCCGAGACACGAGCGAAATCTCGTTCTTTCTGCAATAGAACGGACAAATTTTCTTTTTATCATCATTTTACTCATTTTACTCTATTCTACTTGGAAACATCTAACGGAACTACCTCAAAAATACCCAATGATATTTGTGAAGCAAGCAGTGATTTTGTTTACTTCTACTCACCGTCAACTGCCTTAACATTCAAGATTCTTCTGAAGCCTCTTATCGTCCAACCAGGGCTTGAGTCAGGAACCTGGTAATAGGTCAGGGTTAAGTGTACTTGGAGTGCACCTTAATTGAAGGGAAGGGTTGCCGCACTTAGGTCTCAAAATCCCATTGTGCTTCCTTCCTCATGCCCAGTGTGGTACTGGGCATGAGACAGTTTGCCAGCAGGTCATTGCTGGCAGAATGAGAAGAGATTTTTAGGATTAGGGCAGGAAGAATTTTTTTGATACAGATGGAACAGGGGAGTTGTCTCCGAAGGAACCCCCTTGAAAGCAGCGGAGTCGGCTCTTGCCCAACCTGGGTTTTGTACCTTGGACCTCCTGAATGCTACTTGCGGGCAGAAAGCAGACGTTTGGGGGTTTGTGTAAAGGTATGGGATGTGCGTCGGCGCATGATTACAGAGGGCCGTCGTCAAACATCACCTGCCGCCGAAGGACTCCGCGACGCAGTCAATTAGAGGAGGTCTGCGATCACAGGTAGAGAAGCGAAATCAGAGCGCATGCGCGGCGACACCGGCGCAAGCAACAACGGCAGCGGTGAAGAATGGCCCCCGCCGCCGCCACCGCCGCCTGCGACCGCATTCCGCGGCCGGCCGGCGGCGCTGTTGCCAGCGCCGTTTACGCGTTCATTAGTCGTGCGCGCATGCGCGGCGCGCACGCGAGCACGCTGCGCATGCGCTCGCCGCCTTCTGCTACTCCGGTTGTCGGCGCTCGGCGTTCGATCGGCTCGGCGGCAGCAGCAGGGGCAGGCAGCCAGCGAGCGCGCTGTGTTGTCTCGCCTCTCGGCTTTTGTTCCCACTTCCTCCTCGTGCGCCGCCGTGATTTGCTCCTCGCTCGCTCGCTCGCTCTCCGTGCACGCATTTAATTCGAACCTGATACGCGCCGCGTTCTCACAGAGGTCGCTGACTCGCCGCCGCCGCCGCCGCCGCCGCAGCCGCAGCTCGGCCAGAGGCCACGCGAAGCGCCGGAACGCAACTTCAGACTTTTCACTCCATTTCGCCTCTTGCGTACCGATTTCCGACCAGATTGCCTTCGGCGTTCCGGAATCGATTTCGGGCAACGCAACGCAACAATCCGACAATCCTTGAGCACGCCGTGGTGCTGCGCTGTGCTGTCGCCTTGGCGTGCGATTACAGAAAACTGCTTGCCACCCCCACCACCACCAGTGCCACCGCCGCCGCCGCCGCCGTGGCGATGGTTCGCGAATCGCGACGAGCGGCCCCGATCGCAGCGCACGCCGGAATCAATAACCTCTCACTTGTGCGCGCTGTGCTCGCGGCCGGCGTGTGATTGTGGGTGGCGCAGGGAAAGACTCCGCTCGCCGCCGTCTGCCTCGTTTAAATTGCTTTATCTTTAACGGCGCGGCGGCGCATTCCGACGCCGCTTGATATTTCGACCGAGGCATTCTCCAATCATCGCGCCTCCAATTATGGTCACGTTTCTAGCGCACTCTTGCTGGTGCCACATCGAACAAACGCATTTACCATTTACCATACACCTTCTCGATTCAATTTCACACCGACTCTAAAACACATTCTCTCTTTTCTTACCTTACTATTTCTTTTACACTCCTAACTCAGAATGAGGTTAGTGCTGTGAAACAGATTCTCTCTATTATTAGATTAGGTTTACTATGATACATAAGGTTACCCTGTTTTGCTAGGTCAGGTTTAGTGCTGTTTGAGCTGCTTATTTCTAAATATCTCCACTTATGGACTGGTTGAGAACTACTGATTTAATTCTATGCTCCCCAAATGGCCTTCAACCATTCCAATTTAGGTTAGATTAGGTTAGCGTAGCTTACAATTAGCTTTACAGTGTTAACTCAAATTGAGACTTGTAAGAACATTTTCTCTATTGTGGGGGTAGTTTTACTATTATAAATCTGGTTAGGGCTTTGTTGTTAGGTTAGGTTTACTAAGATAGATGAGGTTGGCACTTTAAAACACATTCGTTTTTGTGCTAAGTTAGGTTTACTGTAATAAGTTTGGTTCTTTTGTTTGAGTTCCTTATTTCTATATATTACCACTTACTAACTGGTTGAGAAGCACCGATTTAATTCTATCTTCACCAAATGGCCTTCAATCATTCCAATTTAGGTTAGACCAGTACCCGAAGATCCGCCAAAGCCGAGACGTTGCAGCATTCCGAGGAATTGCAAACTGCTGGTTGCAGAACGCGAAAAATAGTGGCAATGTGATGATGCTTGCTTGATGATATTGCATAAGCTTTTGGTTAGGTCTCGTTGACATAGAGCAGTCAATAATTCCCCATTGAGAGTCGCGCACGATGCGCGACGTGTTCACGAATGCGAAACTATTGACAAACAAAACATTTCCCAGAGATAAATCGCTTAATGCGCGCGCGCTTACACCGTGTAAATATTTGTAATAAATCGCTGGCTGCGTTCGATGCCGTTGTGTGGAGAAACTCGCCGACGCATCTGCATGAAACTGAACTCTTCTTTAAGCAATAGTATATTTCATAGAGAGTGTGTGATGACAGCACGCGATATTCTAAGCTAGTTTTATCGATCTTGGCAAAATCTCTTCGGACATCTGAGGTTCTCGGCTTCACCTCGCTCTACAACCATTGGGGGAGTTAGGCGAAGCCGAGTGAGATCTATATTATTACGCATACATTTATTTTGTTCATCTTCTTATCACCTTATTATAAAATATAAGCAAGATATCTTAGAAGATTCGAAATGTTCGATTTTATTACGCAATTTTCCTCACCTTATCACTTATAGGAAATATACGCAAAATGACTTCGTATATGCTCGGTTTCGTCTCGCCGTAAAATTATATTTAATTACCACCCTTGTGAATTTTCAGTTAAAGAGGTAGAGACAGGAATAGTATTTTAAATAATGCTTTGGAAATATAAAGCCTTGAACAATCCGATGCCGACGCTGCTTCTTCTTTAGCCTTCTCGCCGCGGCTGATAACGACGCTAATTAGCACACGTGAGCAAGCGTGTGTCGACCGCTCCTCGCCCAGAGAGGGCGCGCAGCGACGACGTTTTTATGGGCTGCGCGGCGCACTCGCGCAATCAGCGATTATCGGTCTTATCAGCAGCCGCCTGCGAAAGCTCGCGCGACGCTCATTGTTCGATACGTGCGCATTTTATTCGTTTCGTCGCGGTGCGAATTTCGAGCGACACCGATTAATTTCGTGCACGAAAATCGTTGCGCTCTTATCACGATCGCCTTTTTACATCGTCAATGCATTAATCAACATCTGCAAAACGCAATATTTCGGAATACTGTTTAACATTGTGTCATTTATGCAGCTGGCTACTGCAAATCTTTCAAATACATCGCGCAAACGGTTGTGTAGGTGTTTTGCTCTTTTTTTCTTCTTCTTAAAAACATTAACTTATTAACAAGA
Source organism: Dorylogaster longipes (assembly GCA_027580035.1). NCBI lineage: Eukaryota > Metazoa > Arthropoda > Insecta > Coleoptera > Staphylinidae > Dorylogaster > Dorylogaster longipes. The sequence continues at coordinate 590,137 of JAODFX010000001.1, read as the reverse complement.
AAAGAAATATTTTTGTTTTTTCAATTTTAAATTGTATAATATGATGGAAGCTGAACCTAACCTAACCTAACTTAAAGAGAGAAGGACGCTATGTACCCGAACACCCGAAGGAGGCGTATGATTGAATTAAGCAGTTGCAGCGAGAGAGGTCAATGGTTAATTGAGAACTGACAGACTTTCTCGTGTAAGCTGAAACAGTCGCTGTGAAAATTGAGGCCGAGAGTCGAGCAATTATTCATCGTGCGCTGGTGGTCAAACCCCCAAAAAACGTTTCGAAACGCGAGGAAGGTTAAGTTTTTAATCGTGTTGAAAAATTTACGGCGCCCGCTTCTCTCGCCGTCTAATGTCACAAACGCGTGTAAAGGAGTCGAGAGGAGTCTAAACAAGTTATGAAGTATAACGCAAATGCGACCAGAATATAAAAGCGTAATTCATAACGCTGGTAAAACAGGAATGCTTCGAAATGAGACCAGAACTCATAACAATCTTGCTTACGCGTTTGACTGGACCATTGCCTAGAACACACGCAGTCAATTACGGTCTATTTAATATGAACGACATGTGGGTGGCAATGGCGTCATGTACATGTGCACTGATATTGAAATTATTCAATACTGGATCTAAATTCAAGACTATGTTTAAAAAATACGAAAAGTGTTTATAATTTAGAGAGACTTAAAAGTTGAACAAAGAGGAGAGGAAAAATGAAAAAAAAAGTGTTTGGCAGACAGGATTCGAACCCGAGTAGTTGGTTCGTCGTCCTCGTTCGTCATTTGCAGACAAAGTTTGTTAAAGATGCATTTAATCTTAAAAACGTTGTCGTACCGAGAGCATGTAAAGACTCTACAAAATTTTCCTCCTTGCTGAGGTACCTACTTAATTGGGTACCTAGAAATGGCTAGCTAGATAGATATGGTAACGGTAAATACGGGAAAACCGCGGTAACTATGGTAATACCGCGGTAAAGGTGGTATTCTTCTTGGAAAACCCTTGGAGATTGTAAAATTCCTAGGGTGATACAAAATATTGCATATAGCTAACCAATAAGTTGCAAACAATGCGCTGTTTTGCTGGCTTTTGGCCAACATTGGATCTAAATTCAAGACTACGTTTAAAAAATGTGAACAGTGTTGATAATTTAGAAAGACTTAAAAGTTGAACGAAGAAGAGACGAAAAATTGTTAAAAAAAAGTTTTCGGCAGACAGGATTCGAACCCGAGTGATTGATTCGTTTTCGTCGTTCGTCATTTGCACACAACGCTAGTTAAAGATGCGTTTAACCTTAAAAAAACGTTGTAGTACTGAGGGCAGGTAAAGACTCTAAAAAATTTCCCTCCTTACTGAGGTACCTACTTAACTGGGTACCTAGAAATGACTAGCTAGATAGATATGGTAACGGTAAATACGGGAAAACCGCGGTAACGGTGGTTTTTTTCTCGGGAAAACTTTGGAGATGGTAAATTTCCTTCGGTGATGCAAAATATTGCTAACCAATAAGTTGCAAAAAATGTATCGTTTTGCTGGCTTTTGAACAACACTGAATTTAAACTCCGTTTAGACAACGTTTTTAAAAAATGCAAAAAGTGTTTATAATTTAGAAAGACTTAAAAGGTGAACGAAGGGGGGAGGAAAAATGGTGAAAAAAAGAGTTTTCGGCAGACAGGATTCGAACCCGAGTGGAATAAAACGTCCGCGAATCGCGTGTGCGGTTTCGTTCGTCGGTTGCACACGAAGCTTAAAAACTGAGCAGGTCGAAGCTTTTGCTCTTGCTTGCCATATGTGTCCAGATGGGACAGGTCAAGGCCACGCCGGCGATTCTTCACCGGTCGTTATTGACCCTCGCCGTGCGCGCATTGTTCTCGCCGCAGTTCGACGCTGAATAATTCACGCCGAATGCAGGCGATTAAACGTGGAAAGTTTGCGGCGGCGGCGGCGGCGGTGCCACCCCCGCGCGCGGGCGCAAGGTTGCGTGCATCCGGCCGGAGGCGGTAGTGAAATCAATCGCGATGCCGCCGCCGGACAGCGCGCCGGAAAAACGGATTTCTTTGTGCCACTTTCCGGCACGAGCACACGAGAAATGCATTCATAATGCGCCCGTGTATATTAATAAGATATGGCGGAGCGCGTGCGCTGCAACTCGCCGATGGCCGCGCGCAGGCGCACAAAAGAAAGAGAGCTGTTGCTGGTGCTGAATGCATATCCGGTCTAACAACCGGAGCAGTCACGCTTGACACGGTCACTTATGGAGGTTGCGTTACCTGCACTTACTTATTTCATACTTGAAACTCACCAATCGCCTCGACGTCGTCGCTGCCGCCGCTCGAAACCTATACGGCTGTTTACGCCAACAATGCCAACGCGTTGCTCTCCGACACAAGTGGAACGCACTCTTGCGTCGCACCACGTTGCGCCTACAACTGGAAATGATCTAGACCAGGGATCCCCAAACGATTTTGGACAAGTGACCCCTTTTCCAAAATGTACTGTTACCTCAGACCCCCATGGCCAAATTACCAACACCCTTATTCATAATGGTCCGCTAACTTAAAACAGCTGCTACGGAGTGTTATTTTTCATTCTGACCTAGGTCAATAGAAGACGACAAAGTGAGAAGTTGCAATGCTTTAAGTTAGTACTAAAAAAAATTGATACAAAATACCTAGGTACTAAGATACCAATAGTAAAACTTTGCACTTGGTTAAGTAAGTAATGCTGATTTCATTTTCTCATCCAAATTTAACAAAATAATTTTAAATAAGAACTTTTGTCAATTTAATAAGGCTCATTTTTAGACCTCGTCGACCCTCAAAATCATTTTTTGTTTATTTCGATTCCTATAGGAGACATTTCATTTCCTATAGAAAACCGATATCGACCACTTTGGGAATTCCTGATCTAGACAAAGGATTCCCAACTAATGTTGTCCAAGGACCCCTTCATCAAGATACTCCATTGAGGGTGACCCCATTTTTTGCCTAAACCTAAAGTTATCTGAAAAGGGCCAAAACTAAATTATTATATACAAATTAGTATAATTAGCAATGAGCTAACAATAGCCGACTGACATCTCCGAAATGCGAGATTGGCTGTGTATTGCGACGCATTCTAACGGCATAAATCTGAACTACTCGCCCATCTAGTTCCAGTGGTCTAATGAATACGCAAAAGTCAGCGTTCAGATGCTGCAAAACAGTTTTATTTTTATTTCTATACCTTTTTCCGGGCTGCAAAAAACGGTTATTTATTTTGTATATCTTGCGGACCCTTAAATGGCCGCGGACCACCAGTTGGGAATCTCTGATCTAGACCAGTGGTTTTCAACCTTTTTCATGACACGTTTTTCCCGATTAAGAAAAAATATTTTGTGACTGCCCGACTCTTTTTGATCACGTATTCTTGAAATACAGATTCCGAGTGTCACCAACCGATGGCGGTAGAGGTGATGCTTGGTTAATAGTTAAAAATTTAAATTAGAAGTTAGAAGTTTGCCGACGTTAATTAACGGTTTAACGCCCATGTTAATGTTAATGCCCACCAACAAATGAAACGAACTATCCGGACTATCAAGATCTTCTTCGAATGTTATACGGATGTTATCCGGACTAACAGAATTTTATCCGAACAATCCGGATTATCATGATATTATACCGATTTTCTTCGGATGATTAAATCTGGATATATGGGTGAACCAAAATTGCAAAGTAATAAAGTCCAATCGTAGCTTGTAACAAAGCATTCATCAAGATCCATATTTCGATCGTAGGAGTAGCGAAAGGAGTCCATCAATCGATAGGAGTCGCCGTCGCCGATGGATGGAATCGATCGAAGCGCCGCTGGGCGGCCGAGGCGTGAGCGATCGATTGCGCATCGTGTCGCGTTACTCATTAGAATAACAATGTCGTAATATTTATCGCGGCTCGTAGCGGCTGCGGTGGCGACGGTCGATCGAACAACCTTTGTGCACCGCGCTAGCCACACCACAAGCGAGCAACAGAGAAAGAGGGAGAGAGAGAGTGACTGAGTGTGTGCACACTTCGAAGATGATCCGTTTTCACGCTGCCTGCGCACGCATACTGCTGACTCCAGTGGCGTATCATCACCTCTCAGCCAGCCGAACGTAAACACCGCAATAACGCTTTCATTCTAATCGCCGCAGTATTTGCATCAAATCAGGTGCGATGCCCTTCAGAGATGCCCTCCCGAGAACGTTTACTTGCATGTTCGAAAACACGGGCAGAATGCGGGGAAGCCGTGTGAAAAAGGCAGGCAACGCAAATAATCAGTGCGGATGTGAATCGTCCTTGGATCGTGCGTGGCGCACTGCGCATGCGCGCCGTGCTCAGCTCACAGATAGAGATGCGCCGGGCTAAATGCGCTCGCGCTGCGTGCCGACGAACCGACGGCACGCCTAGACGGAAAATAATTGTCCATGCAAAACGCCATCAAAATATTTACCAAGTCGAATTACGTGCCAAGCAACTGCTCGGCCGCGACCGCGTTTATTGCTTTACGCGTCGTGACAAACACGTCGGTCGCCATTGTTTTCACGATGCGATGCTTTGCTGCGCTTGCACCACTTCGACGTTGACGCTGTTGTCGATGCCTGCCTGATTGCCTGATCGACAGATTTCGTCACGTTCGCGCAAGGTGACGATTTTCGTCAGTGTGTTTTTGTTGTCTACTTCTGAACGCCGTCTTTCATAAGTCTTATTGTTAGAAGAAACGCCAAGAAAGAACTACAGCTTACATATTCAAGGGAATATTGGAAAAGGTTTCTGTCTATTTGGGAACGTTGTTTATAGACCCTGAATAGAAAGGATACAAAAAACTGTTGCATTAAGAAGGGTCCCTTCTATTAGTAGAAAAGCACACTTTCAGGTGTAAATTCTTAAGGGTCTAAAACCGGGTTTAACTCGGTGAGGCTAATGACTACATAACAACACATGGCTCGTTAAAGTGCGGTATAATCTTAATAAAAGTTGGAGTACCGAGAGCAGGTAAAGGCTCAACAAAATTTGTCTACTGTCCGAGGTACCCACTTAACTGGGCACCTAGAGCTGGACACAGTAACAGTAAATACGGGAAAACGGCGGTAACCACGGTTAAGTCGCGGTAACGGTGTTTTTCTTAACCGGAAAATCCTGGAGGCGATAAAATTCTTAGGTGATACAAAATATTGCATATAGCTAACCAATATGTTGCAAAAAGTGTATCGTTATGCTGGCTAAATTTCTAAATTTGCTCAAAATTACAAAATTAGCTTTAGCTTACATTCAAACTCATTCAAAATATATGTTGGGAAGGACGGGGACACAGATGGGGATGGAAACAACAATTCAAGATGGGGTGGGAATGGGGAAAAATTAAGTAAAATGAAGTGGCGATGGGGACAGATTTTGTTTGTTTTTCTGAACATTGTGGTTCATCTCTACTAGAAAGGTAAAATTGTACTAGATGTCTTCCTTATCTGCTCCTAGCTAGTTTCTTTCGCTATGTAATCTTATTCGCATGCGTAAGAAGTACGGCTGGTCGTAATTAATTAGTCCGACGATCGTCGACGTGATAATAGAGAACCGCTGGACAATTAGCGTTCTCGCAACGGTCGTGCGTTATTGGCACAGCATCGGACGCGCTCTCCATGCGCTTCCGGCGTCGCCTTGCGCAAGACGAACTTCGGTGTGCAATCCGCGCACGCATTCGCAACATCGCGTCGCGCTGTCCATTCGCGAAAGCAACTTGCGCAACGCTTGCGTAAATATTTTCATTTCCAGGAAGCCGCGCGACGCAAGGTCCACCAATTCATCGACTTCGGTTGCCAGATCGGTTCAGCACAAAGCGCAATCATGTGTTGATATTTCTTTCTATTTAGTCCACGCTCCGCGCCGAGCAAATCCGGCGCAGAGCACGGCATGGATGCAGAGCGTGGCATTAGAAAAGCGTAAACCAATAATGGTGCGTTTCAAGCTCGTTGGGTTTGATCGTTTCCTGTGTCTGCGTCTTCTGCACGATATCGTTCCAACTACGTTAAATTTGCTTCACCAAAACTTCCTCAGACAGACAATGGAATATTAAATTGTAGGGGGCAATATCTCTGATGAACCAGTTTGATCAATTGATCTTCACTCTTCGTCTCAACAATCTGAACAGTCCGAAATACTAAACGAAACTGTCTATGAACATAAAATCTTAATATCTACTATGGTTAGAGTGATTTTTTCCTGATAGTTCCTGTACTCTCTTGTTTCGGGTTCCTTTGCATACAATTCGCAACTGTCCTTATCTTATTTAAATCACACCTAATAGAGTTCTGTTCTGTGAAGAGTCTAGTAGAATCTCGAAAGTAAGTTTAAGAATCTTGTTATTGTATTTAGGATCGATGAGTTTTTTAAATATTCAAATATCTCTCTTCTGTATCTCTACTTTCAATCCAGAATTTTCTATCAAGACATGTTGAAAAGTATAGGATGAAAAGTTTTATTCATATTGCTTGTCCTTCTGTAACAACCATTTTTTGACCTTGCTCATTAGGCAACAATAAATTGGGACACCAATGTATTTTGTTGTTGTTTTCTAACAGCAGTTGTAAGCATTGCAAGAAAAATTGCTTATAATAATTCCAACTGGACATTTGTGACAATGCAAACTGTGAAACGCAAAAAAAAAGTTCAAATGAATCAAGGATTAAAGAAAGAAAGTTTTTTTACACGTGCGCAATTTAGGCATAGAAAAAACGTGCTTTCTTCCTCACAGGGATTAATAATGAAGTGTATGACTTTGTTTAGACACAGTGAGACTTTGTTAGCTTTCTATCCTTTTCACAGAGTATTATAAATGCTAAAAAAAAATTTCCAAATACTGTCAATGTTAACACTTACACTAGTGCTTTATAGATCAAACTTTTCAGCAGGAAATGTTGAAAGGTACAAAATGGAACAAGATTTGGTGAGAATAAAGTTTTACTCACTTTTCTCATCAAATCTGTTTTAATAGGTTTTTTACTTTCTGCATTAGACAACGGTAGTAGGAAAGATAATTGGTAATAATTTTTTAAGCATGATAAGAACATTGGTTCCAAATTGCTCGTAATGGACATTTGTGATCATGCAAACTGTGACACTCTGAAATGAATCAGAAGAAAGATCCATCATGTTAAGATTAGATATGCTTTAATAACGAAGTGCATGACTTTGTTTAGACGCAGTGAGACGTAATTATTCGCCGAAAATATACGCGTCTCGCGGTGGAAAGGCGCGTGTGCTCGTAAATAAAAGTGCTGAAAAGTCGAAGATTGTTATATCGACGTCGTCAGCCGCGTCCGCGCCGCCGCCGCTCGTAAAACGTTACTATCATTTTATTGCGCGACTCCGACGATAGCTTTGCTTCGCCAGCGCCGAGCGCGGCCGAGTGACGTCCTCATCGGCTCGTCAAACTTACGCACCAGCGCGAGCGATGCGATGTGCGCGTGCGTCGTCGCGTGGAAAACGCGCAAATCTCCTCTGCGCACGCGCCGTGCGTATGATTGCTTAGAGATTAACCTTGCGGGTGAATGCGGGTGTTTTTTTGCGCAAGTGAATCGACGTCATCGTCGTCGTCGTCGTCGTCGTCGTCGTCGTTGTTATTGTCTTCGTGCGTCGATCGTGCGATTATTACTAAACGGCACGGCGTCGCGTCGTTAGGTGAACGGAGGAAAAAGTGAAAACCGTGCGCTACACTCCGGCGAAACAACGAGCGTACTACGAATCGTCGACGATGCTTTTCCCAAGGTCCGATGCCCTCGATTCGCGTCCCTGTTTTCTAATATCAACACAACTAATCTAATTTGATCTCGCCCAACATAACCTAATTTTACCGATTTTCACCTCACCTCGCTTTGAACTTAACCTAGTCTAATTGAATACAATTGAATGCTAGTAAATTGATATAGAAAAATGTGTTTTTTGAAGTTAGTAGATAATTTTTGCTGGTTCTAGATCCACTCCACTTTTTTAACACGACCACTTTCACTATACAAGGTGTTTGGTAAATTTCATAAAGGCCATGATATACAGGGTGTTTCGTAGCGAACGTGGAATGGGGAAGCGGATCTAGAACCGGCACAACGTATCTACCGTCTATTCAATATTTAGACAGAGTATGGCAAGTTGTGCTAAAGACGCTCAAAGCGTCCGTAATTAATTTAAATACGCCTAGAATAAAAGACGCGTTTAAGATAGGCATCGGCGTGTTGAACAACACGTATTCTGTCCCATCTTTGTTAGCGACGGCGGAAACAATGGCAGCGGCGAGCGAGCGGTGCGTGCCGAGGAGCAGCGACGTGTTGCAAAACATTTCTATCGGCCGAGACTTCATTACTACTGTGAGTTGCGATCCCACGAACGAAACGAACGTCTTCATCGCTTGCCGCCGCGTCCTTCCTGTTGCTGCCGCTGCAACCACCCTGCAAGTGTGAGGTTAGGCGGTCGCACTTCGGCGCCGCACGTGTAATTACGTGCGTGGAGGATGTGCGGATGTGCGCTCATCGTCCGCTCATTTTCCACCTTGCTGCCACTCACTAATTGTTCATAAGTATTCCCAAACAACGCTGCGGAGGCGTTTGCTTTGCCGAGGGCCCGCAGCTCGCAGCGCCACCTGCGCTCGCGCATCGCGCCGCGAGTAATTGCGCCCGAATGCAAAGCAGCGTCGCGATCGCCGCTGAAATCGTAACGAACAAAGAGCAGAGAGACGGCGCCGATTATCGCACCCACGCCGGCGTAAAGCAAACGCCGTCGGTCATTAAGCAATCCGATTGCCGGTCGGCGTGCATCAGCGTCTTGCATTGAGGTTATGCCATAACATCGTCGATTGCGTGACATTTATTACGCGAAGAACAGCAACGACTGCAGCAGCAGCCATTGAGAAGTGCTCTCAAAACAATAATGCACACATATAAATCATCTTCCAAATTGTGTGAGTTAATGGTTTTTTTATTATTTAGAAACCCCAAGATAGAGGAACAAAAGTTGTGGAGACGAAGTTCCTCTTAGGGGTTCTATCTAAAGGTCAGCTAAGATCTCTGACTGGGGAGTCACCGCCACAGGATAGTTCGATGTACAGATTATGCAAGAAAAGTGATGAAACCACAGAGTATCTCATCTTGTCATTGCGCTGTTTTAGTAAGAACCAGGCAGAAACACCTAAACACAGACTATGGGGTCATCAAAATAACATCTCCTCGAATGATTTTCGGTCTACCAGCGGAAATGACACTTAAAAATTGCTAATAGGAGAGAGGGATAGTACAATGGACCCAAAGGTGCCTAGGTGCTGCCCGAGGAAGGGCTGCCATGCCATACTAGCAAGAAATACTATCTAAATGAGGGTTGAGATCTCTGATGGACAGGAAAGTTCGACGTATAGATTTGGTAAGGGCTATAATGAATTCACAAGACCAGACGGAAAGACTTACGGCAATTAAACATTGCTAAGGTGTCATCTGAAGCATATCTTCTAAGAAGATTCTCTGCGTACTAGCAGGGATAAAACTAGAAGAATGCTAACCCAAGAGCTTAAAGGTGCATAGGCTCTTTTCAAACATGAACAAGAAGCAGCTCCTTCTGTAGAGGAAAGCTGTCGAAAGCAAGCTAATACTACAACTATCTAGAGGACAGTTGAGATCTCTGATTAGCGTCTTTACAAAGGACTAGAGAATGATCTACTATTT